>VXBR01002800.1:669718-897487 GCA_013400215.1 Cisticola juncidis | reverse complement strand
ACCCTCATCTGCGCTTGTCCCAGTGCCTGGGCTAGCTGAGGGCTAGAGCAGGAGGCTCTGAGAGGCACTGCGACATTTGTATATTTGAAATTCAAGCCTTAATTTTATCTACAACAACTCTCAACATGGGCATGACCTAAATCTAA
Organism: Cisticola juncidis; assembly: GCA_013400215.1. NCBI lineage: Eukaryota > Metazoa > Chordata > Aves > Passeriformes > Cisticolidae > Cisticola > Cisticola juncidis. The sequence goes on along the minus strand of VXBR01002800.1, from coordinate 897,341 downwards.
TGATTTTGTGTCATATTCACAAGTTATTTATATTTGGTCAAAGATAAAATGGAAAACAGTGACAAAAGGCCAGCCTTTCTGCCACTAACAGAGCACATTCTAGATTCCTGACAAAGATCATGAGTTTTTCCATCTGCTCCAGATCCATGATAGTACATTAACTCTAATGGAAATTACGGTTTCTCTTCAATGGACAAAAACCAAGTTCAGCACTTTTAAATTAAAAAGTAATGGTTTTAATAAGATGCTGAGAATCCATCAAAAAGTGGTGAAAAGGGTGAAAACTTACCGGAATATCCACCTAAAGCAAAGTTTTGGTTTCTCTTCAATCCAAACAAAAACAAAACAAACCAACAAACAAACAACAACAAAAAAATTACCCAAAAAACCAAAACAATTGACCCCGAAAATTATATACATCAAAGCCTTACAGAACACTCCTGCTGCTGCAGCAAAGACAATGTGCACACAACTAAAAAGGAAAGGAAACAATGCAGCAAATAGGATTCCCTTTATTACACTCTCTATTCAGTTGCTGTGCATCTGGATACTCCACTAAAAAACTGCATTAGAACAGAATATTATAAATTTGACACTGATTGAAGAGGCATCATAAAAAAATGCTTTCCCCTGCTACCTTGCATCAGAGTTATGCTCAAACTACTGTCAAGTATCTAACAAAAATGGTGAGTTCTGTGATTTACATAAGCTATCAGATGAGTGATTCATGCTGTTCTGTTATTTGTCAAGCAAGTAATTATGTTCCAGATGTTCCTTCACCCTTCATCTATGACCAAGAAATTGTAAGAGGGCACAAGTACTCAGCACTGGGCTGGAATCCTCCTTGGTTTCTTCTCTTTAAATTCACTCCTTTCTATCACACATTGCCTCCTAGTCTCTTTCTATACTTCAGTCATAGTGAATGCATTGATTAACATCGCCTATATTCTGGTTCATAAAGATCAAAGTCCTAGTAACGGCAGTATCTATATTTAAAAGTGGCCAATTTTTTAAAAAAGTTATCCAGTATTACACATAGTCATCAATGGAATCATCCACAATTCAAACTCAGAAAGAGAAAACCCAACAGGCACTGTTCCTGAAATACCCTGAAAAAAATTACTCATAATTACCCCCCTTACATTTTTAACAAACTATTTCAATGTCCAGTGAAGTGGTCACAGATGCGGAGTGTTTTCCCATATCTGTCTCCTGCAAAACAGATACATAGAAATTTATCCTGGAAACAGAAATCTCCTCAAAAGTTTTGAAGCAATTAATATATAGCCCAAATAACACTAAATTTCAAGTCATCCCATTACTGCACTTCAGTCTTGTGAAGAAACACTACTTCTGAAATAGGGTTCCTGATTTAGATCCCCATGATCTTTTAAAACAAAAATTATAAATGTTATAAATGCCAGTAGGGATAAGCATAAAGTATGTGTGTGCACTCAAGCTCCTACTTGCACTTGCTGCCTTGTTTGTATCTCATTAATACCAGATTTTGTTTGGCCATGAGGTATTTACACTTCTTCCAAGGTGAACTTTTCCAATCATGGCATCTCCAGGGAAAAAAAGAGGCAGCAACACCACATAGATGTGAAGGCATTTGACAGCCTATCCATGAAGAGACCACAAGTAGTTCTGTATTAGCACATGCAGAACCAAAAAGTGACTAGTGTGTGCAGTCATGTGCATACTTTCTTAATTTCCCCCTGTCCCCATCTCAGTCACAAGAAATCTTCTGCTCCCTAATGGCTGCAGGATGACAAATACAGAAGAACAACTATTTGAATCTCAGATTGCATACTAACATGCAAGAGCTACAAAGGGAAAAAACCCTTGTATTAGAGAATAGTAAGATCTAAAGAGAAAAAAAAACTGACTCAACAGAAAACAAGAGTGTTCTCTTTCCAGTGTTTCTCAGCAGCATAGCCTTTCACCAAACTCACGTCTTGCATCAGGATTAGTCGGAAGTATTTCAAACTGGTGAGAAAAAAACTCTTTGATGGTGTTTCAAAGAAAATTACTTCCAGGAATTCCCACGAGGTGCAGAATCAGGTACATTTGGGAAGCTAAACATTCAGGTAGTAGCAGAAGTTACCAGATCATGTCTTACTTAAGGGAGAATTTTAAAATATACTACTCTTTCTGCAGGTCTGTTACTAAAGCTTTTACAATATTTTGGTGTTGCTACACAGCTGCCTTACCCTCCAAGTCCACCCAGCTTTAACCACTCATTCCTTATACACCCAACCTGTGCTGTGGGCTCCAGTGCAGCTGAGAGGATCCTCATTCTTCCTCCAGTCATTCAGCCTGGAAAATCATACACTGAGACAAAAGAGGAGCCAGAAAATTACTGGATGGTGGCCAATTAAATAAAATAGTTGGCATCTATAAAACACATGGGGTACCATAGGTCTTTACACTTCATGAATTCTCTGCTCTATTATTACCAACACAATTACTCTGGGACATTAGTTGAGCAGTGCAACACAGCAAGCATTGGCTAGAAAGTTGTCAGCTACACACACAAAGAAGTCCCTGTCTGCAGCTATAAACCTTTCATTCCTGAATTCCAGTCAGTTACTGACAGGCAAAGGACGTAATGTGTCCGTGTTCAGACTGCCTCACATGGCACACAGCAGCAGAACCTCTCCCCTGCGTGGAGAGAGCAATCATGCCAGTCCTCATCCTTCCCTCCCTGCCTCTGTGGATGAATCAGGAAGTGGCATATTTTTTTAAAGCAGATTCCTTTCAGCAAATTACAGTAGGAGCTCTCTGTTCCATCCATCAACATCCCATTGCCTGATGACCAGCTTCCTCACTCCTTCCATTTTGTTAATTTCCCTGCCCCCTATACTTGTTGATGTCTGTGCACGAGGCATTTCAAATCCTTTTGGGGGTGCTCTAAGACTGCCAGTTGTAGCAGAATTAGACAGCCCTGGGGTTGAAAACTTCTTTTAACAGATTATAGTGCACACTGGCTACTGTTTTATTTGCCCACCCACTAAGCATAACCTGGTTCTTAATCACCCGATTTCCCAGGCCCATAATCAAAGAAGTGAAAAGACAACAATTTAAGCTGTCTTTGCAAGTGACTTCTACCACTTCGGGCAGGTGTTTCAAGCCACGAGAAGCAGCAGCAAGGGCAGGTGCCTGTGTAAACACGGTTTCTAAGCATGCCAACGCTCTAGCTGAGCATACTTAAAGGTAGAAGCTGTTCTGGACAGGGAGCAGAAGCTCTCAGCAGCGCAGGAAAGGCCCGTGCCAGCCCTGCGGCACCATCTAGCGCCACGAGGGGATAACAGATCCACTCCGGGTTACGCAGAACTCAGAAACAACGCCAAACAAAGGCACATAAACACACATCGAAAAGAAGCAGGACAACTACTGGCAGTCCCTTTTCACGGTGCACATGCTGAGGCCCGCTCCTGTCACTAGGAACGTTTCTGGGGCGCAGTCCCAGCCGGTCGCACAGCAGTGAAGATGCTGGCAGCGCGCACTGCGGAGTCCGGCCGCGCTCCCCACCACTATTCCCACGGGGCTCAGCAGATGAATCACAACAGCCACATGTTCTCGAAACGTACGTGCAGCCCTGCAGCTGCCTCCCCGCTCCTGTTCCAGCCTGACTGGGCTACTCTGGAAGTCACGGCGGAAGGGCAGCAGCACCAGCAGCTCGGAAACAAACACCCGGAGCCTTGCGGAAGGTGGTGAGAGACAACGCTGGTGCGCATCCTCCCCGACAGGTCCCGAGGCAGCGGAAAAGGCGAGCCCGGCTCCCGGGCACGCCGGCCTCTACAGACCATTAACGCGGTGATTCATGGCCCTGCTCAGGCTCCAACCGCAGATCCCAAGGGGTTCCCTTCTGCTCTCTAAACTTACATCTACTTCCTCCAATTTTATTACCACCACTAGTCGTAAAGGTTGGGGTCGCTTCTTTTTTCCATTTCCTGCATCCAAAAAAAGTCCATTACTTATTATAAATCTCGATGACATGGCTTTTTTTTTTTTTTTCCTGAGAGCAGCTTAGTTCTAATAATTTTGCATAGCTGCATATTTGCACCATCTAAGGAACAATTCCTGCTACACTGGTAGAATTTCAGTGCCAGTCTTCAACCTTCAAACATTCCTGCAATTTTCAGTTTAAAATAGTAGAAAAGGTGACTTTTCTACAATTATGAAGTCTCTGAAGTTATGGAATTCACATCCTTACACTGTGTGAAATCTAGTTGTTTTTAAAACTCTCCATTGATTCCAACTGGAATAACGATAATCTTATATTCTCATGCCAAAAAACACTTTGAAAATCTATCCCAGTGACAAATTAAATACAATTAACGTTCATTTTCAAATGGTGGCTCTCAGCAAGACCTGATCAACAGAGAAAGCTACCACATATGAATTAATTTCAAGTTTTATTTTTCATGTTGGTGAAACACACAGCCTCTTCTCAAGAGGCAGCATCTGTAGAGCTGTTGCAAACACATTTTGTACTCTATCACACCACAGATCTGGGAAAAGAACAAGTAAAGCACAGGTTTAACACTGCACTTGATCATCTGAGAATTAAGTTACAGATAATTTAGAAATCTTCTGATTTTACATATACATTGCATCAGCCATTGCTCAGCCTCCATGCACAATTTGACTTCAGTTTTTTATTACAGTCAACACTGGTTTTGGAAACTCTCTTGCTGTAAATGTTATATTTTTCCATTTTAGATCACTTAAATGGTATTTACATAAGTGTGCAAATTGCTTTGAAAGATAGAAACAAACACTAACACATAATATACAGACAGTTTCTTCTATAGTTAAACATTTACTAAAAGGCAGTTAACATTCCTAACACACTTTCACTATCTAAAATAGGAGAATAAGTTATATAAAATAGACCATCTTATTTTCAGATGCTTCCATTTCTGCAGATTTGGTCTTTGCAGCAACATTGCAATTAAAGATTAAGATTCTACATTTAAGAATCAGAAATGTCAATTCAATGGCAGCTTAGTACCAGTCACTTCTGTCCCAGATTTTCCACACTTGGCACAGAACAAAGAAACAGCTTGAGGGATGGGGAGGAAGACCGTTTTGCACATCTCTTTTTTTTTTTTTTTTTTGGCCATATGGAAAGTATGTTTTAAAAATGTAACACATAAATCTTGATTTTTCTTTTAAGGGCCTGTTAGTATTACAAGCACAGTTGAAATAAATCTGAAAATTCTTCCACAGAAGCACACAAAGTTCCCAGTTTTCTTATGCACCTCATCATTTCAGATACATGCAATTGTTCACACACACAAAAAGCAGAGTCCTTGGCCTCACACAATAAAACTGATTTCAGAACTAGAAGGAGCAGGAAATGCTTGAAAAAAATTACTTGGTGTTTCCTGAGTTCCTATGTGTGCATTTTTTTCTACCTGTGATAAAGACTTGCCATAGTAAGTGTTATGTTCAACTTGATTAACAAATTCAGAAATTAAAATTCAGTAAACTGAAGTGAGTTCCTTCAACAGTGAGAATTCTAGAAGAGTTCTAGAATTCTAGGGAAGTCTTCAAAACTTTCATGTATACCTGCAAGCGTTCTCAGAGAAAAGCAATTCACTTCCTAAAATTTCATTGCACCAGAACTTTTATATACATCATCAACAACAAAGGGAAATCACCCACCAGCTAGTGAATAACTGCAGGTATATCTTAAATCATTTTAAAACTCATGATTATTATTACAAGACATAGACACAAAATTCGGTTTTGAACACCCATTAAATTGATTAATGTGACTTTCTAACGTGACAGCAATATATGCTGCAGTTTGTGCTCCCATCTCAATGTTACTGAGTGCTATTCACCCCAAGGAAAGTGAACATTAGCCCTCTAAAATTTGAACCTTCACAATTACTCCTGACACAATTTTGTCAGACATATGCTTGATGTCTTTGATGACATCCAATTCCTTAATATGGCAGAAACTATCCCAACATTTTGAGTGTGCTTTTGATCTCTTGTTTACAGAGCTTTGAGCATAACATATAAATCCCTGCTGGATTCCAAGTGATGTCACTCTAGTACAGACCTTGTATAGGTCCTGTTGAAGAAACAAGCCACAAGTACAACTTGACAGCTTTTAAGCATAAAATGGTGAAACAAAATTGGGACACCAAAGAAGCTTGCAAAACACATGATGACTTGAAATCAAACAGAAATAGGATGCATTAAAATTTGGTAACCTTGGATTATAAACTGTGTGAAAAATGCCACTTATAGGAGATATCTGTTCAATGCTTTGAAAACATGATAGAATCAAATGTCTTCATAGACTAGCATACGGATTAGCAAATAAACACCTAGGATGCTCACAAACTCAAACATATCACTGAAACATTCCACCTAAGTTTTGTTAAACATTTGTCTTCAGAAGTTTACATTCAGTGCACATTACCTGCTAACTTCAGTTTCCTTTTTGGTTATGGCACACTTCAAAAACACTGCTAAGAATGGTTGTTCGCACCTTCCTTTTCTAAGGTGCACATTACAAACACTATGGACACATTTATTTCCAAGTACTTCAGGTCAATTAAAGTCTGATGAGGAAAGGCAGATGTGTATTTTTAAGTTTGCAAGATAACTTCAACCTAGCTGACTTAGTATTTTTCACACTCATGTGGATGCTGTAAAAAATAAGGTATTAAAATATTATTCCCCAGTGGAGTAAAAACATGTTGAAAATAAACTGAATGCTCCCTCTAGCGCTTACACAAGTAAAAATCCTGCCTGGCACCGTCTGCTTTAAATGGTCTTAAACAAGAGATAAACAGCCAGATGTATGATCATACATTTAACTCCAAAAACAACTGCAAACATCTTACTGGGACCAAATGTGTCAGCTGTTGAAATTCAGCATTTAAAATTTTATACCAATCTCCTTCCAGTGCTTCTGAGGTTTTGGTTTCCTTTAAACTGTGCTTTTAGTAAAACTCCTCCCATTTTTTTCCCATCAGCTGAAAGCAGGGCCTAAGGAAGCTTCAGCCAGGTAAGAGATAAAGTCCAAAGATGTTTTGAGATGATGGGTAGAGTCATGCTTTTTCTCCTGCATTGCACCCAGAAGCTGCCAAGTTAATATTAGGATTCCCATATCACAATTGCAATGAAGCTCTGGTAAATCTGGTACCTTTGGATATGCTCAACATCATAGGTCAGTCAGATATTTATGACAACCTAGTCTGTAGCTAGCACAGTCCACCAGAATATTCATCCTCTTCCTCATCAGCATGAGAGCCCACTGCAGCTGGTCCTCTGGCTTTGTCTTGGGCAGCGTTTGGCGATTTCTTCTTGATTCCACCTCCTGGGACCACCAAGGTAAGACCAAGCTTGGCATACTGACAATAACAAGGCAAGTTTAATTTCTGTACTACCATAAAATTGACTGATGCTCACAATAAGCAAGCAGGCAACATTCCTTACAGAAACAGAGTGATGACGCTCTCAGGGTATATTTTTCCAGCTTGGAATAAACATAACATTGGTTCATTTTTCTCTCTCTCAAATACTCTGAGAATGGGATATGAGATCTGTATAGATGCTGCTTATTATTAAATAAATCAGCCACATAGCTCCTCTGCTTCAAGCTTTATGTAGAAAATAAGTAATTTCAGTATGTAGCTTTTCATACATTATCTAGCATTAGATCATGTAAAGAGGCTTACAAATGTTGTTCAGAAAGGCTAGTGACTTAATTTTTACTATTCAATGAATTAAAATTAGCCAATACTGCTACAAGGTTAGGTAGGGATGGATGTTTTCATTACTTCACACTTTTCCTATCTTATACATCCTACAATTTACAAATACAATTAAATAAAACATGATGGGGAAAGAGACACAACTACTTGCTCCAAATTCAACATCTATCCTGAATGAGTACCTTGCTAAGAATAAGCAATGGAAAAAAACATTCAAAGATGCCATCCTATAGGCATCATGCTCTGTTCATGTTTATGCACATTGATCTGCTGCATGGTATTTCTGAGAAAAAGCAAAAGCTACAAACGGTTCCTGCCCTTAAGGAAGCAAGCAGAAGAGGATTGAATTTTACTCAACTCTAAACAAATTCAGCAAATCCTTAAAAAGCTATTCTTTCACCTAATCCTTTGCACCATCTGAAAGGCAGGCAGCACCATCACTGGCAGCAACGTAAAAGAATGCAGGAAGCTCACAGCTAAAGGGCAGCATGGCAGGCAGTCACAATAAATATATGGACTGTGCTCTTCTTGTTTTCCTCTACTAGGAAAAAAACCCACTCTCTTAACCTGAAAAAAAACCCCTGATCACAGCATCTGCCTACTTACATCATTATCCATGTATTTGAAGAGTGGAGAATTACAGACTTCAGAAACTTGATCCTGATCTTGCTGATCATACCCTTCTAAAAGTTGCTCCAGTGCTGCACAGTCTTCACTTCCATTAAATCCTGGTATACTGAAGGAAATTAAAAGTTGACTTCTTCAGGTATATGAATCATACCCATAAATTAAACTTAAAATAATATTAATTTGCACACTGCAAATAAGACCACAATCATAGTCAAGAAAAAACAATAATATTAGATTTTTAGTATTTTTTTCCTGATTACTCAATAAACTCTTTCTCCACTTTACATATAGAAAAATTCTGTCCTGAGTTTCTGTATATAAAACTAGAGATTTGGAAAACATAAATAAGATATTTAAAGACTGGACCTTAACAGATTATTTCTAAAGGTAAAGTAGTACAATTTAACTTACACGTATGCTCATTTCACTAAAAACACATTTTAAGTAAAAACATGTTTTGAGATTTTGCTACAGAAGTTGCAATGACAGTTGAAATGAAGAATTGCCGGGTTAAACACTAATCCAAAATTTTCTCCTGTAACGTGGCAAGAACTTTTCATTTCCATCTTATTTTCCCTGTCACACATAACTACTTCTTTATGACTTTGTATTTTAGGTTTGTTAAGAAGAATCACTGTAGCCATCACAGCTAAATCTCTTATGTGTGAAAAGATTCCTGATAGCCATACACCAGGGAACATTATTATTGTAATGTAAGTCAACAGAAGTGCAGGTTAAAAATTTATAGAAGAACAGTGTCAAGTAAGGTAGATCTACACTAGTGAAACGTGCAGTTTAAAATTACAGACACAAAGCAGACTTACCTGTAGCTTTCCCTCACACATCTTTCTGCAGCAACATAATCATTTCTATGAAGATGAACTAAGACTTGAGCAATAGTTTTCTAAACAAACAACAAAAAAAAAGGTCAGCCTTATGATTCTTTAGCAATTAACAATAAAATAGGAGAAGAATAGTAGACTGGTAATATCTAGTATGAGAAAGGTCATTACAATCCATAATTACCCTAAGAAACTGACACAAGTGAGTCAGAACAATCTAGTGAAAAAGTAGAGAGCCATCTCCTCAGCTGGTATGGAAATAGGTTATCTCCTATAATATTTTAATGGATTGTTGTGCTAAGTAACATTTTTTGTGATTTGTTTTTTGATAACATTTTTATTTTTATGTGGCTTGGTTTTGACAGCTCCTGTAGATAACAGCAACTTATCTTAAAAATTATAAAAGCACAGCTGTAGTTTGGGGAAACACTACGACTACAAACTCTCATCATTTAGCAAGAAAGCTATGGCTTAATCAAGAGGTACCCATTATCTGTCAGTAACGACAAAAATAAAAAAGAATTAAATCTATTATCAGAAGCTGTGTCTTAGAATTTACCTTATAGCAAGTGGGGTAGTTTTCAATTTCCTTATAAATACTTTTTTCTTTTTGAAGAGACAGTGCAGCCTCATCTAATCTAAAAACAAAAAAAAACCAGGAGTATCAATGCCAGGAATACAACACAATGAATCCAAGGCTAATTACGAAGTGTTCAACTAATACAGTGGCAAGACTACTGGAATAAACAGCAACACAACTAAAAATCAGCAGCAGATCTTACTAACAGAGTAGGTAACTATATAGTCAGCAATTCTGTTTGTGTACATGCTAAGAACATCTCTGGTACTTATTCAGAGAAACCTTGGGTTTTGCAACATTGTACAAGATGAATGCGTTGTTACATACACTAACACATTTCTGTATGTCCTGACGTTACTGTAAGCCATCAATAAGTCTGATATCCACGAACTAGAAATATGGTTCTTAAAGGACCTAAGTGTTTCAGTGAAGAAAGTCTAAGATGAACTGAAGGTCAAGGCTTGTGTAAGTAATTTACATTTAAACTTGTCTCACTGAGGATCTTAAGAGTCACTCTTCTTTAAGAAGTCCAGAATCAGACTGCTGTACTATTTCTTTCCTCAGGTCAGTCTTAATTCCTTCATTTTGTATCCCACAGCTACAGAACACTTGCAATTACTTTCTACATATTAATGTTGGAAATAAACAAAAAAAAATTCCTGAAGTAGTTTAAGAATTAATAAAAACAGGTGTTCTCACAGAACAAAAGTCTTTCAGCTCACATTCTCCCATCCCAGAACACAGAACAGATAGTTCCTGGATGAACATGGCATATCTCACAGAAACTCGATCTTAGTTTGAGGTGAGTCTCAAATAAGAATTAATCGTACATAAATCAAACAACATCAAGACAAAAAACCACAATCAAAATCACATTTTAAGATTCAGTTACATTAAAAGAACAAAAAGGGATAAAGCTATACCTGCGTCCTCTGACCAGAAGTCTTGATGCCTTCCCTAGCATTTCTAATGCTTGCCGTAAACGTTCTTCATTCTAGAGAAGAAAAAAAAGAATTCACACATTCTTATTTCATTTGGACAGAATCAAGACCACTAGACCCTAATTTTAAGTGTGTCACTTGTAACTTACAAGAACTGTTAGTTATTAGATCAGCAGTTCACACATCAAGGGAAACATGAAGTGTATTAGTGCTCCCAAGTTCCACCGCCAGCTCCTGTATGGATCTGCTCAGCAGAGGAGTGTCAATGCAAATTTGCTAATCTGGAAACCCATGACAACTGACAACAGAGAAGTCCATCAAAGCCACTTGCAAAAAGGCAGATCATTGGCTCGTGGAACAGGTGGAGCACCAAGCAGAATCTTTCCTTCTGTGCCTTCAGGGATTTCAAATTATTTTGGATTCCAGTACTCAACAGCAGACACATTCCCTACCCTCTGTGCTGCCCAGCAAGAGGCAGAACACTTGAACTACAAAACTCAGGTTTCGTCAATTTCTAAACTGAGAAAAAGACAAAGGAAACTAACTCCTAAATTTTGTCATCTCCTTCTCGACAGCTTGAGAAGCCTTCAGCTTCATTATTCAGCCACTGATGTAAAATGAAGGAAACATAATTTAGAACCTAATCTTAAGTTTTTTCTTTATTTTATAGCTGAAAGGAAAAATTCAAAAACACCCACAAAAATTCCCCACTTACTTCAAACACCGATGCTGCTTGCTGATAGAGCTGCACAGCCTTCTCTGGACTCACATTTTCTATTAACCTGTAACAAACATCAATACTTTCTCTTCAGATGAAAGGAAAATATTTTTTACCTGAAAGCATCAGAAAGACGTAAAAGAAAACCACAGACATACCCATGCCCTGCACAGATTCTAGCCACCAATAAGTCAGACTCACTTTCCAGCCCGTTCCAGTGCAATGGCTGCTGTGTCTGGTGTCCCATTCTCCAGGTACATCATACTGGCTTTCTCGATCAGCTGAACTGCTTCAGGGAGCCTCTGCATCTCCTACAAGGCAACAGTCACAGGAACACTGTTGTCAAGAAAGGAGCTTATGTACAAAGATACAAATCAAAGCAAATTGCAATAACTTATTTGTTTAGATTCCAATTTTTATTTACAAACTTGTAGGGCAAGTGAAAGTTGACCACCAACTCCATAAAATTAACTTTTATGTACTAAACTTTTGTGAAAGTCATGAAATTGTGGTAGTTTACAGTAAAAGCAGCACCACTCATCTGTTACCCTCTGACATGAGGAACTCCTCTGTCTTTATACAAAACTAAAACTATTTTCCCCCCAAATACAAATGTTGCTTTCCTAATCTACTGACGGTAGAGGTGGGGACTATGAGTCAACAAAATAATTTCACTTGAATATGCAATGTGCTTACATACATTTGTAAAATGGTCCAGTGCACAATATTCATCACTATAAAATAGAACTTAAAAATAAAAACTAGTAAATGAGAATACCTTTAGCATCATGCCAGCTTGTTCATAAGCTCTGCAGAGAAAAAAAAATGTACAATTTGGATAGAGATGGTGTATTATAACAAGCTGTAATTATGAAGCAGAAATTAACGTGCATTGACTAGCTAACATCTTCATTGTTAATATTTAGTGCTTTGAGGATGTTTCAAGTGTTTTATTTAATGACACAACACATGTGTAACTTTATCTTCCATAAAATTCCATCAGACTCTCCGGTAAAAATCTATTCTACCCTGATCCCCAGGCAGTACTTGGATTATAGTCATCTCTGAAGTACTCTTTAATTAAAGATTTCTTAATTAGCTCAACAGTGTAGAATTTCAAAATTATAAGGAGTTCATCTAAGAAAAAATATTTGCTATCAAAAGGTGCTGAAGAATGCCAAAATCATCATTTCTTCAGGTGACCATTACAGGTTTTCAGGCTTTCCTTGCTCACACTTGCACTAAACTAATTTTGAAGCAGCAAAATTACTTGAATCAGATCACTTACTACACTAAGATCAAAATGACAGTTCATGCTTGTATCGTATGCTATAAAATCTGCTTCAGATTACTTAGCACTTCTGTACTTACTTGGCAGCATGAAAGAGACTGGAGATAAAATTGTTGGAGTCAAGGACAAAAGCCACAAAAATATAATGCAGGAAAAATCCTTATGTACAAAATCTTACACAACTACTAATTTCAAAGCTAGGAACCCCATAAAGGCAAATCGAACCTACTAGAGCTACAGGCAAGTTGTAAAAAAAAAAAAAAATAATTCTGAGGACAGAATAAGTGCAACATACCAATGTATAGCTATATATAAAGCTGAAAAAAGCTCATTTACTTCAAATATGATCCTGCTTATTAAATAGTACCACAAGTACTGTAATAATGTCAGAGCTTTATTTAGTTTATACTATGCTTTAGTAGCTAATTAAATACCAGTTAAATTTCTAAAGCAGTACCTAGGTATCTCAGGCACCTGTCAGCTGTTATTCGGGACAGCATTAACTGTCTCACCAACAGCTCTTTAGTTTTCCCACTCAGAGCACACAGGAACAGACTTTTAAAAAGCAATTCTGTTACACTGACAAAATGAGTAAATATATTAAATAACCTCCAACCCCCATTACTCCAATCTAAGTAGCAAATAGTCAGCTTCTTAGAAACAAAGACTCAATCAATGAAAAGATACGCTTTATTGTTTTCATGTGCCTCAGCTTCCCGTAAACAGGCTTCCCGTGCCTGGTCAAACTGCTTGGCATTCTTAAAAGCAACAGCTGCAAGAAAGAAAATAAGGACTTTATTCACAACTTGACACTGCCTTTTTTACCACTGCTGCACCAGAGTGTAGCTACCTAAAGGTGCAAATAGGCTCTTTAAATGCATGGTTACAGTTTACCAAGGTCTTCCAAAAAAGCCCAGGCAGTTCTAGTTGTTTCATCAGTTACTTAGTTACTATTAAAGACATTTATTATCAACACCGCTTCCACACACATCCACAGTATCACACATACCTCTCAATGTATTCAGCTGGACTTTGGGAGTCACTCATGCTGTATTTTAATTACAGAAATGGAGGAATGCATCTTTGTATAATTTTAATTATTAGGAGTTATACAAAGTCAGAAATGTGCCACCAACGAAGCATACCCATAACTTCAGCACAATCATTTCAGGGTACAAATACGTATCTCTATCTCATTTAACTAATAAAATATGAAGTAAGATTTACAGTAAATTTCAGTTTGTAAATGCTCCAGTTGTTCCTCCAAGTTCATATTTTTCTATCCAGTGTTAGGTGAATAAGTAGGAATGCTTAGAGTAAGAAGCCAAAAGACCATGACAAATTACTACCATGAGAAAGAAGAAAATGCTTAAGAACAAAAAGAAATGAACCAGTAAAGATTTTATATTCAATGTGTTACTTCAACATTGGAAAAAGGGAGGAACGAGACCGTACTGTGCCTGAAAAAAAAACAAACAACCTGGTAGCATCTCAGCTTACTGAGACAGTCTTTGACAGGACATATTTCATAAGATGATGATAAAGCAAAATTTTAAAACCAGCTTGAACGTCTGTTGTTTTGTAGATAAAGTCACAGGATTTGGGGGTGGACAAATGATAGAAGGAAAGAAAGCTTTATTTTTGTCACATATAGCAATATAAAAAATAGACAGTGGAGCTTGTAAACAAAATTAGCTTTGGAAACTATTCTAGATCTCCAAGTACAACTTGAGATTTATTTTACAGTGCTACCAAGAGGATTTTTTGTTGTTTCATCTTACATTTAGTCTTCACAACAATTTTACTTACACAGCAATGTAATAAAAATATGTAAAACATTAGCAGGGACTAAGCTTGATGAATACTTTGAAATATATATGGCCATATTTACAGCCACACATACCTGCCTTCCCATATTCAGTAGCTGCACTGTCATAATCTGGTTTCCATTTTAAGAATCCAGTTTTCAGGCTAAAACACAAGAAACAGTTAGTAAAGATTTTATGTTTTACCATCAAGGCACTTCAGATACACTTCAAACTTTAGAATACTCCTGGAAATGAACAATTACCTGTACCAACACTACGGTGGCATCACTACCATAATAACAAATGCCAGCACTGTTAAGAATTGCATAAAGCACTGCACAGTTATCTCCCACAGTTACAACCCTCACCCTAACATGCTTCTGCTCTTCCCAGAGAGTATTCCCAAGTCTATCTTCCTCCTACACCAAGATGGTATCTCTGGATTTCTAATACCGCAACACCTGACAATATTTTTTTTTCACACATCAGGGAGTTTCCAGAATCCCTCTACAAGATTTTTTTTTTCTTCTGAGAATTATCAAAAACTCTCCAATGCATACACAAATAAAAGAATTCACTTACCAACACAAAGGCTCGTATGTCATTTATATGTCTACAATAGATCAGGACACTAAAAGGTGCCTGCCACACATAGGCATAGATACATAGGGGAAAATGAACATTGAAGAATGAGGTGAGTCATTAGGCACTTTGGAATTCAATATGCTGACTTCCTAATTTCTAAAAGAAATTAAAATATTACCATAGTTTTACAGTCTACTTGCATATTTATTGTAGGCCAACACATCATATGCAATACATTCTTTACTTGGCAAAATAGTTGTATATGGATCCTAAGGTGATCTTGTTGTCTTTCTCGGATGACGACCCCACGTGTAACGCTAACACAAGCCTTCATATTCTGTTATTTTTATCACAGTCAGAGTCTCAAATGAGTCAAGCTGAAATACACAGTGAACTCAATCTACACACAATTTGAGGTTTCACTGCCTTTTATTTCAAGTGCTCTCCAGATAAGCTTAAAAATAATTCTACTGGAGGGCACTTTCGGTCAAGTAACTTGAATTAGATATGCTGGTTTTTTTCGATTTCAAAGTTTTCCCTCTATGCCAATCTATACATTTGATCCATGATTTCCAGAGGGCTTGTCATTGTTCTTACTAAAACTATGGAATACTTGGATTATTATATCTATACTGTACTCTGTGCAATTCAGACTTACAAGCAAAATGGCTATATTCAGTGTTAAAATACAAACTAACAGATTATCACAGATGTTAAGCTCTTCAAGATAAACATAAGTACAGATCTTTGAAGCCACCTAAGAAGCACCAATCACCCATTTCTCACAGGCAGGAAACAAACACACACCACCTCAGCAGTCAAGGCCTTTTATCCAACACAGTCTCCATAACTCTTTTCTCCCACTTGTCTATAGCCTTAGGGGAGGTTTAGGATGGACATTTGGAAGAAATTCTTCAAAGAAGGAGTTATTAGATATTGGAATGGGCTGCACAGGGAGGGAATGGGCTGCACAGGGAAGTGACAGTCACCATCCCCAGAGGTGTTTAAAAAGACTGGATGTGGCACCGAGTGCTGCTGTCTAGTTGACAGAGTGATGTTGGGTCACAGGTTGGATTCGATCATCTCAGAAACCTTTTCCAACCTAATTGAATCGGTGACCTGTCTTCCTCCCACTGTCTTTAGCAGAAGGGCAGAAGTGACAGCCCTCGCTCTGCCGTCAGGGTGGGAGCAATAGAGGCCACACGGCCCTAAAGGAAACTGCTCAGGCTCCAGGCCTCTGAGCCACACCGCCCCACCGAGCCCCCTGTTGAGTCTCAGGGCCGCTGTACTGTCCCTGTCCGGGGCAGCCGGGCCTCTACAGCACCCAGCCCCTCAGGGAGAGTCCCCTGAGGCACAGGGGGGGGGGCAGAGTAGCCATGGCCCCCACCCCCTCCGTGCCGGCTCCCGCGGCCCCGCCACCTCCCTGCCCTTCCGCCGAAGTGCCGCCGCCCAGCACACGGAGTCTCCTCAGCTCCCTGCCAGGCCAGGAGGGGACAAGCCGGGAGCGNTGGGCTGTGCCCCGCTCCGGGGGCGGCGGGCACCTCCCGTGCACGGCCCCGTCGTGGGCTAGGCCGACAGAAGGTTTTTAAAAACCGGAATCACACGGAATCCCTATCGTTATACTTGGAAGGGACCTCTGGAGATCATCTGCTCCAACACAGATCACCTCTCCTGAGGAGCAGGGTCACCTAGAGTAGGTGATACCCATAGGTTCTGAGTATCTCCAGAGAGAGGCTCTACGCCCTCTCCGGGCAGCCTGTTCCAGCGCTCTGCCACCTTCAGTGTGAAGAAGTTCTTCCTCATGTTGAGGTGAAAGTTGCTGCATTTTATTTTGGGGCCATTGCTCTTACTCCTGTCGCTAAGCATCACAGAAATGCACCTGGCACCATCCTCTTGGCACCCTCCTTCGAGATACTTGTATGTATTGATGAGATCCCCTCTCAGTTTTCAGACTAGACAGGCCCAGCTCCCACAGTCTCTCCTCATAAGACACATGCTGGTCTTCGTGGTCACTGCTGGACCTGCTCCAGTAGTTCCTTGTCTTGTAATGAGGAGCCCAGAACCGGACACAGCCCAGAACAGGAATGAGCAAGACTTGTGTTTCTCAGGGTTTTCAAAAGGAGGCCAGTTTTTTTATCAGTGCACAGCTCAGAGGCCAAAGTCTGAGCAGCACTGCGTGCCCTGCCTGCAGGAAGCCTCCACAGGCAGTTCTGCTGAGGCATGATCTGACTCAGTGTTGGTCAAAACAAGAGGGTGTCTCCAGCAGGGCTGGCACGGCGATCTGGTGCAGAAGGCGTGAGTGATGGCCGAGCACACCAGAGCTGCTGACACAGGCCACACAGTCATGCAAGATACCCAGATTATACATTCAGTAATTGAGTCAAAAATGCTAAAGTCTATTATTGCTCATATGTCCAGCTTCCTTGATGCCTTAATTTTGTTAATGTGAAACATCCCTGAGAAATAGATCAGTCATTGAGCCCAGGGAAGTATTTATTCTCCAAACTTGGACATCATTATTTAATTCCAGTCTGAATAAGTGAAGTATTTATCAACACAGGACGGAGAAAGCAAAGCAAAAAGCCAGTTCAATTTGCAGAACTTCACAGAGCCCAGAAGTCATTGAAATGATCCTTATGGGTTCCTTCCAACATAATATTCTGTGATTCTCTGAAAGTCCATACTGTTTACAGGAATCAGAGCTTTACAAGTTTCTACATCAAACTGGGAAAAGAAGCAATATTTACATGATTTGTTTTACTCTAGGTACTCATAAAAGTCACAAGTCTGAATTGCTTTCCCTTCCTTTTCCTTTTCCCACATTCCCTTGATGACATGGACACTTAATTTTCTGACTTTGGTTCTTCCATTGCACTTGAAAGGTTATCATCTATTGCAGATGGTGGAAAATCCCTGCTAAATCTTAACTACTATTATTCTGTGTCCAAGATCAAAGTAGGGAAAAAGATTTTATAAAGGTTTTCTGCTTTCAAAAGCAGATGAGTTGTCACGGGAGTACTGGAAGAAAATAGCTAGTCTTGCATAATATATACACAAAAAAGGTTTTTGGCAAGCACTCACTGGCAGCAGGTATAAAGCAGAGGGAAGCTATGATCGGAAAGATTCCTGTGTCATCACGTCTGTCTTTTCTTTCCCTCATAATGTCAGCCAGCATAGATCTGGTCATATAACTGTGAGCTTGCTGCAGTACCTTTCAAATAAACTTGTGTCAGCTGGGAAAATTAAATCCTAGACAGCAGCATTAAATGACAGAATAATCTCAGACTCTTGTTCTGAAGCACCAAACTAATGACTTTTAGTTTGTGTGTTTGTTTTTTCTAGGGCTTCTGGCCTTCTCTGTTCCCTGGGCGTAAATATGTTCAGTTTCTAGTGAAACTGCACATGTGCACTGTCTGGTTACACTTTATACTGGAATGACCAGACGAAAGATTTCCAAGACTAGTATTACATGAAATAGGATATTCTTGAGTAGCTTTTATTTTGCAGGCATGGAACCTCCGGAGGTTTTTACATCTGGGAAGGATCATATCACAGCATCTGGTGATTGGCTGTGAATTAGAATTTGGTGAAAAATGACCAGGTACAATGTGAAAAAAAATTTACAGGGATAATAGTTGGAGTGACAAAGATGTTAACTCTGTTAATAGCTGTATTAGGAGAAGTCATTGACCATCAGCCAGTCCTCATCACCACACCTTGCAGAGAGTTTCTGTCTTTTATCTAAGCATTTATTCATGTACACCATTGCAACCAAAATTAACAGGCCCAGCAAAACAAGCTTAACCTTACCACATAAGGTGCATAAACCTTACCACTCATTTGTCTTGAATGGGTTAAAAAGCACCTGTGTGAGACTTCATGAGGATAATCTCTGGCTAAAGGCTGGAAGTAGAGCAGCTGGGGACAGCACCCCCACCGTTATGGCTGGGTCCCCCCACAGCCCTGGCTTCAAGACAGCCTGGATATCCTTCAGAGAGCTGTTGTTAGTTCTATGAAACTATCAAACTAGTATGAAACTCTAACTTTTCTATAAATATGTTATGTTCTTTCAGAAAGTCAGGACTGACTGCAGCAAAATGTACTTTAAATCAGCTGCCCAATCCTATCTGCTACTCCAGTGGATCTGGAAGGTGAATTTAAGTTTTCCTAGATCTGGATTTCTTACCTCTGTCTGGTACCCTTTTATGGCAGCAGAACATGGAAAGTTCTGCCTTGTAATTTATTAGTGTCTGAAATTGGAGTCGTAACCAGAATACAGCTCCACCACCATGCTGAGGGAATTATCTGGGAGGAGGGGAGAGGGATCTGCATATTTCTTCTCCCAGACAGACTGTGCCATCACTAGTGGTCTAATGTACAATTGGGTCAGACAAATTCTGGGCCCATAGATACACAAAAATGTGCTCTGTGATCATTCCAATCCAGTGCCAGCACCTGAGTGCTCCAGTATCTTTCTTTTTCCTGTCTTTAGCATTAAATCCATATAATTAATTTGTCTTTCAGACATTACTGTCTTTATGGATATGGCAGAGAATAAACAAATAACTCTGAGGAAAGGAAAATATTTAATAAAGACTGGTTTTCTGTAGATTTGTGTCTCCCAACTGATTGTCTTTAATTAAATACCAGAGGACTGCAGTGTAAGCATGCCTTTTATTAGATGTCAGAGAATAAAGAGAGAGGCATTATAAATACCCCAACTGGGGGAAGGTGGTAATGTCTACTTGGCTTTCCAGATTTGTTGGACATGAGAGAGGAGGAGGGTGTTTTGTCAGGATGAGCCTGTGTGAATCATTCATGATGCCTTCCACACTGTTTGTTGAACATACATCATTTACATGCTCCTATTGAAGGTTAAGTAAGGTGGCCTGTCCACATAGGTAAGGCAGGTTGATTTTGTCAGTAACATGATGCATCATGACTATCAAGACCCTTTGAGTCCCTGCTACTATTCCCCTGGTCTCCCTTGCTTCCAAAAATAATCCATTTCCCTCGGTCATGACAACCATCAAATTGTAATTTATTTAAAGTCCAGTTAATTTTAAACAATAGTTAATGTATGACTCACAAATAAATGCACACTATTTACAGATGTGAAAAATGCTCCTCTGAAGGAGAGTTGAGTCACCTATTGCTGTTGAGATTTTGAGAGCCCAAGGTTGGATAATTGCCACCACACCACTTCCCACATGCTCTAATGGAAATCTGACCAACTCAGTATTTTTGGCATTTGTCACCTCTTGCTTCTTGATACTTCCTCATCTTCTAAGCCACTGCATTAGCAAGTGATGATAATTTGCTTTCATATCTGATGGCTGTGTGTGCCACCAGTGCCTGACCCACCTTTAAATGCCTGTAGAGCTTGTTTTGGTGGTCTCTGAG
This sequence comes from Cisticola juncidis, assembly GCA_013400215.1. NCBI lineage: Eukaryota > Metazoa > Chordata > Aves > Passeriformes > Cisticolidae > Cisticola > Cisticola juncidis. The sequence continues at coordinate 876,795 of VXBR01002800.1, read as the reverse complement.
AAGTTGTTACTAACTTTGTATTTTCCACTGGTGGCAATTCCACAGCCCTGACAACCTGTTTCAATTAAAAATATCTTCATTCTGCTGGATACTAGGCTTGGAAGTATGACCTTTGGAGCAAAAGTTTCCCATTCTGAGACTGGGATCTCACCACAAAACCACTTCTGGAATCACCTTGATTCCTTCTGGGTGCCAATTTGTTACTGGGCTAGGCTCACAGTTTGTTGGCTAGGCTCTTCCTCACTGGCTCTGATCCCTCTGGCAATTTACCAAGCAGTCACACCTGCATGAAGAGAGGGCAGGAATATACGGTGTGGGCATGAATTGCTTAAGTCAATTGAAGTACCACATCATAAATGTGTCATCATAGCTTTACTTTAGCTTCTCTTTATGTTGATGAAGTAACTTGCTCAAGATAGAGCACATAATTTAAAAAGGTGGCACCTTTTCTGCTCCAGCTTTGCAACTCCAGAACCTCTGGAAACCTCTCCCGTTTTTCTTCATTCTCCCTTCTTTCTGATTTGTTCTCTACAGAAAACTCTCACACTGGATTATCCTGGTAGAAAGCCAGCTATTCCTCCCACAGAATCCACACAGTGTTAATGGCTTCTGAGGGATCTTCCATTGTTTTGCAGCAGTTTATCAACAAGATGCTCAGTGCCTCATGGAATGACGTGTAGTATTGCTCCTCAAATCAAGAGGCATTCATAACTTGACATAAACATGTACCCTTCAATTTTTCTCTGAAATACTGTTTGAAATAGATCCCAAAACAGAAGCAGGAAAACAACAGTTTTCATCAGCTTTGAAAGCTTAATTAGATTTTTCCACTTTTCTGTAGGATTGCCAGATTTTATAATGCCTTGTTCTTCCAGGTGCCAGCTTCTCTTCTATACCCCTGAACAGGGAAGTGAGATCACTAATACCCAATAAAATCAATAAGGCTGACCTTATTCTTTGTTACTTCTATTGACAGCATAGTTTTGCACACCTGAAGCAAGATTTGTAGAGAAGGGATAAGGTTTTTTTTGTTTTTAATTAGCCTAACCTTTTTTCACATTGTTTTCCTTAGTCTTCAAGAGAGCATTGTGTTGATCCTCTAGCCTGCTAGGCCGAACCAGGAATGCAAGCCTGGACAGAAGCTGCTACGCAGAAGCTGCTCTCTTCATTAGAATGTGGATGAGACACAATACAGGGCAGTCCCAGTTGCTGGGTTATATTTCACATGGCAGCATGGAGTTAATGGAAACATCTGCTGCATTCCCCCAATGTTTTATTCCTCAGTATAAAATCTTTTCTGAGATTAATTGCTTTGGTCATGTATCTGAACATCCTACCTCATGACACCATTGATTAGATAATATCAAAGCCTATTCCCCTGTAGAGGAGTCAGTTCTCCACCCTGAATTATTTACATCCTCTATTATCATGCTGCAGCAGTACATGCCTGCAAACAGTCCAAACTATGCACTTTTGTAAGTCCTTTCCAATGACTGATTGGCAAAACTGGTGAGGCAGCCACGGGGGCTGCAGCTGAGGGCCTCCCAAGGCACTGAACATGGGCAGGCAGCTCAGTGACTGAGAAGTGAAGCTCTATTGTTCTCCGTAAACATCAGAAGTAAAGAGAACAAACCTTACCACTGTTAAAGCTGGTGATTCTTACTCTCAAAGAAAGCAGTGAGCTAGGTTTTAAAATGTTAAAGGAGAATATGATAGCAGGATTCCATTTGATTGAGTGGCCTAAAGGCTTTTTACCCTTACAGGGACTACATCTGTCCATTAGGTCTTGGTCTCTAGTTAAAGGTAGCAAAAATCTCCTTTAGAATTTCATCTCTGGACTGGAGAAAATCTCCTTCAAGTCACTATGGTGACTGAAATTTCTATTTTCTAATAAAGTAATCAAACACCTCTAGCACCTCTGTGTGCAGTTTGGGTTCACTGGTCATTATGAACTTTTGAAAACCTTTTCAGAAGGGTTAAACAAGACATTTGCAAAGTGCATTCCTACTAGTCTTAACTGTAGCTTATTATCTGCATTTAAAGCTTTTTATTAATTTCCTTCCAGAAAAAACAAAAACAAAAACAAAAACAAAAACAAAAACAAAAACAAAAACAACAACAACAAAAAGAAAGGTCCCTAAAATCCTAGGCAAACATTAGGCATTTCATGTCATTCTCCCACCAGAGCTTAGATTTCTCTTCCAGTAGGCCAGTAGTACTTAAAAATTACTATATTGTAAACAGCCCCATGGAGTTAATGACAAACATTTAGAAGAGAGTGAATGTCTTGGTTCATTCAGAATAGTTGGCTGTGGCCCATTCATGAATTTCCCTTGAAATATAGAAATAAATATTGGAATAAACTTTAGCAAACATGATTTCCTTTTCTCTTTCCTTTCCAAGTCACATGCATTTTCCCATACTTAATCAAAGCTTTGTATTTTACCGTAATCCTGTAAACCAGAATACTTTAAATTCATTCAGTTCAAATAATCCACCATTTCTTTTGTGTGACTTATTTTGATAAAAACTTTAACTTCATTTTCAGCTCCAGAATACACCATGTATTACTGTAGTGTATGTAAGACAGAACTCAGAGATGCTCTTCTCATGAAAAGAAAATATTTAGTATTTTGTGAAAATGATTTTTTATATCCTATCCCTGGGTTGTCCAAAGATACATAATTAAATTGTTTCTCATATGCTAAAATCATGTGAGCATAGTGAATTTTCTTAAATGTAATTACCAGTAATGTCATATCCTCTGAAAACACTGGGTGGAAAATTTCAATCTGAGTGAATCAAAATGTCCTTCTAAAATTCATATTCTTTATGTTTACTCTTAGTGTGGGAAATTAATTTATGAAAATGGGGGTAGGTCTCCACTTTTATTTTGAACAATTGTAGGGTAAATCAACTACAAAGTCTTTCTTTTAAGCTGCAAAATGTATCTTCTTGTCTGTAAACCTGCTTCACAAAGAGCAACTACTAAACTTGCAGATCTGCTTCTCCTGCACAGATAATCAGTGAAGACTACAGATTGACCTACAGAGAAGGAAAGGTAACTCAAGGTAGCATTTTCCCACAGTTCTGCATGCCAAGTCTTCCTTGCTTCTTACATGCCCTTCTGTCTTTCAATGTTGCAAAGCACAGCAGCATGCCCAGCTTCTGTGCATTTGCTTTTTACTGCTTACGTTTTTTACACTCTTGTCTCTTTCTTTTCCCACCTGTCCTCTGCTCAGCTCTGGTGAGACCCCTTGTGCAGTGCTGCATCCAGCTCTGGGGTCCCCAGCATAGGAAGGACAATGACCTGTTGGAGCAGAGGCCACCAAGATGGCAAGAGGGATGGAGCATCTCACCCGTGAGGAAAGGTTGAGAGAATTGCATTTGTTCAGCCTGGAGAAGAGAAGGCTTTAGACTGACTTAAATGTGGCTTTCCAGTACCTGAAGGAAGCCTACAGGAAAGATGGGGAAGGACTTTTTGACAAGGGAGGGTAGTGACAGGACAAGGGGAAATGGATTCAAAGATATTATGTTTAGATTAGAGATTAAGAAGAACTTTTCCCTTTGAGGGTGGTGAGGCACTGGAACAGGTTGTCCAGAGAAGCTGTGGCTGCCTCATCCCTGGAAGTGTTCAAAGGTTGAGGAGGTGATTTAAGCATCCTGATCTGGTGAAAAGTGTCTCTGCCCATGGCCAGGGGGTTGTAACGAGATGATCTTGAACCTCTTCCAACACCAGCCATCCTATGATTCTGTTATAAAAATCATAACCAATATTTATAACAACAAATTATTGACTATATGATGCCTACCACTAAAAAAATAGCGTAACTAAGAGCTAGTGACAGATTCCTACATGCCATCTTTTGGAGGTTGATATAGTATTTGGCATGTGGAATTCAACAATCCATGTTGTGTAAAAGTGAGAGGGCAGGAGGCTGGCATTCCCTTCTGGAGCTCAGTCTTGTCGATGTAGGTCAATAAATTGTCTGTCAGATGTAAGGGCTGTTGTAATGAAACCTAGCAAACACAGGAGGGCTCTCTGTGAACACATATTAAGAGCTATTTAGGTTGGTGCCAGACAGGAGTGGTATGTTCTGGTGTTACATAACCTTAAGTTAATTTGCAGTGTAGTTTAGAGTAGTAAAAGATTTTGCTATGAAATTACCATCTTGTTTTGGGTATGTATGGGTTTAAATCTAAGCATTTTCTCTGTGCTGGAGCATAAAAATATAAAAACAAATCCTATAAACTCCAGCTGAAGGGGAATATTAGGAAACAAATTAAATAAAATTCCAGATTTTGACATTTCTGCTAAATGTATCTGTTCTTTATGAAACAGATTTAGGTTTAGCTGTCATAGACATATTTCAGTATATCACAAACTGGCTTCTGACAGGCAAAAAGGGTCTCCTTCCTTGATTTTACATTATAAATCCTAATTTTTCCATATTGCTACCATGGAAACAAATGAGGAGTAAAGACAGTAAATGGAACAAAAAGCCACGATTGCATGGTGGGGTTTGGTCATTGCTCCACAGAGACAAGCAGGCTTTCACAGCAGGGCTCTGCTGCAGCACAGCCCTGTCACTGCAAGTCCCTCGGGGCAGGGACTGGGCCTGCCTGTGCCAGTGTTCAGCTCACGGCAAACTGCTTGTGACAAGGCCTCTGGCTCTTTCTGAGGAGTGAGGCTGTGCAGCCCTTCAGCATCAGCTGTATCACATGAGCCAAAGAGAATGTGCCTCACAGCAGGCAGTGCCCTGAGAGAGGGTGGGTGTCTCCTCGCTGCCCAATATTCCTTGCCCACCACCCCTTTCACAGAACAATTCTGGGAAAACAAACAGAGGGTAAATAAAATCTGACAATAACATGGCAGCCCCTGCATGAAGAAGAACCTCTCCAATTCTCATGAGAACAGGCTGGGTGGTGATTACCAATGACAGTAATAACAAGGAAAGGGAAGCCACACATTCCTTGTCTGTGAATGGTCACCTGTGGAGGAATGTTGCTTTCCTGGGGCCAGAGTGCTGCTCTGGACTTTACACAGGGGATGTCATGGTCTTGTTCCCTCCCCTCATCCATGAGTGTCTACATAAGGTCAGGAGTTTTGTTCCAACATTTATTACCATCAAAAGAAAAACACTGTATGTGAAGGATAAAGGCACCAAGCTGCATTTTTCCAGCTCAAATTTGAGCATCTCATTGAGATCCCATGATGGGAGTGTTTTTCTGTTAGGCAGTTCCTGAACTCATTTGTAGCTCTGCTACCTTACAGGTGCACCATCCCATCTGTTGTTCTACAGAGACTTCTAGTAATGTAGGTGTTAAAAATAAAATTATGTAAATACAAGCTGCTAGGTATAATGAAGGTGGCCTAATGACAGAAACCTCAAGATCAAACTGTCTGGAAGAATCCATGGAAAGGACAAGTTCATTACCAAATCAAAGGTAAAGTTACTCCAGTTGGATGAAGAATTGCACACGAGTCTTGGATTAATCCTTTAGGATTTAATTATCTCAGTTCAGCTGTACACTAAAATTACAGTGAATGCCTCTAGTAAGCAATACCAGTTGTCAAGCCCATCACATTCCCCTTATAATGCTAGTTGACTTTAATGTTTAAATCTGTCATGTTAAGACCACCTCCAGCAGGTTGGTGGTTAAAGTTAGATTTTATTACAGCTGGGAGTTTTGCTTTTTAGTTTTCCAAGACTTTTCTTTTGCCAACAAGTAGGAACCTATACTGACATAGCAAATGATGTATTAATTTATAAACCCTTTGGGAAGGAAAGTACATTATAAAGGATTTATGGAATGCAATTTTTAACCCAGGTAATAATTTCATAATGTATTTTTTCTTCTGAAAAAATTATTTTTCTTTAGTAGATGTTGCTAATTGTCACTAGTAATCTTAAGTATTTTCTTTTCCTTCTCCCTTCAGTGATAAAAGAGTATAGAATATATTTCTAAAGGGACATGTAGTAGTTCTTCTAGGGATCAGTGGTACAAAGTACATTTAATCAGCATGAAGAGATTAATTTCTTATGTTATAGACATGCTGTTCTTGACAAGCAGGTTATCATTTCTTTACAGCAAGCAGTGTTATAAAAATAATTCAAGGCACACTTACACATGTACAAGCAGAGTAGCCAGGCAATGATGTATCTTCCATCATTGATCCAAGTTTTGAAATTGGAATTTCTGAAAAGATTGTTGCTCACTGAATGTGTGGATTTGTCTGATTACAAAAGCAGGTCACAACCTGCAGACTTCTGACCTAAATTTGGATGAAAATATCCTCCTACTTCAGAAAAGTTTGGATCAAGGTTCTGGGTTGAATCTTGATTCAGATCACCATATGTTCTTTCATTAGGATTACCAGGAAAAATGTTGGCTCAATACCAGGTTTTCCCTCTCAGATGTTTGGTGCAAGGTCTGCTGAAGTATTCCAGATTGGCTGCTGTGCCTACATAAAGGAAAAGACCATATATTTTCTTCATGTGACTGCCCAGGAAGACAGGAAGAAAATGAGTGTTACTGCAGCATAGCTCTGGGTTTGCTAAGAAAATGTGGCCCACAGACACATTTATATAGCAGATACCACAATGGCTGCTTTCATTTAGATGAACCACAAATATCTCAGCATTCTAATCTCTCCACAACATATTAATCTCAGTTTGGGGGGGAAAAAAAGGAAAAAAGAAAAAAAAAAAGAACAAGGGAAGAGAAGCAGTGAAAACAGTGTAGGAATGATTGCCTTCTTGCATTCCATCATTTGGTGCTTGCTCTGTTCCTCCAGAGAGGAAGATGAAGGGAAGTAGGGAAGTGGTAACACATTTGTGGTGTAACACAGAGAGAAAATATCTTTCCCTGAATATTTTTAAAGCATAGTCACCCTGTATCATGAATTTTCTGCCACTACTAGATTCAGCTCACTTCAGCTATCCTGTGGGGATGGGAATCAGAGAAGAATCTTTTATCAGGTAGTGGGAAAAAATAATGCAGGTTTATCAGAGCAAAGTCTAGGCAGGCAGCAGAAGCCATTACAAATGACAGAAGCATTTCTGAGAAGGAACATTCTTAAGGAGAAAAATAAAAGAAAGACTATACCAGTAAAGGCTTGATCAGATGATATGTAGGCACCACAGGTACTGTCCAACATATTAAAGACTTTTCTGCCTCTAGCAGATCAAGCAGCCACATTTATACTGGTTCCACAACCTTCCATTAGGTTACTGTGCTTCTTTGCCTTCACAGACAGAAATCACACATCCATCTGAAAATTTTTCATCTGCCATTTTTAAGCATGCCTATTTCCTTCATGTAACAGCAGTAAAACAGTTATTCAGTTACTCTCCCGTTTTCCTTTTTTGGTGGGAGCAATTTACACTACAGTTTGTTAAATCAGTTGCACTTGAACCCAGTCAGTGAGCTTTTTTATTTTTAGCTGAAACCCCTTCCTTCATATGCTTTATAATAAAGCAAGCAGGAAAAAAATCTCACAGCTTTTGCATTATAATTTCTCTTTGAGGCCTTTATCTTTTTAATGATTCCTTAATGTTACACTGTAACTCAAAGACTGATTATTTTTTTCTTACAAAATAAAATAAGGGATTGCTTGCTTTGAAGTCTGTCATGCTTGACAAATCTGAAGCTGAGGATTGTCAGAAGCTAAGAGGGGTCACACATGGTTAGAAAATAGAACCATCTCTTACAGTGTTTTGTTCTTCAAGAGTAGCCAAAATACCGAAAAAATTATGTAGCAAGGCAATCATATATGATGCTTCCATTTGTATTCTCCTATCTTCCAAACACTTCTATTTTGGAGACTTTCTAAGCAGGATTTACTTTTTATATTTCATAAGCCCTGAATGGTTTTTCTTGCATGAGTTTGTCCAGTGTTCCTTCACACTCTTTTAAAATTTCCTTTTCTACAATATCTTCTGAAGAAGTGTTCAAAAGCTCATTTACCTAGTGTAATAATAATCATCTTCTCTGATTTATTTTGAACATAGAATTTTAGTAGCTTTATTTGATTCCCCTGGAAGAGACATTAAACACCATCCCCCTTTCTTCTCTGTCTGTAACAGCTGGGATTTTATGGACCTACCAGTTCCCTGTTAAAAAGTCCTGAGTATAGGTGTGACATGCTTATATTTGGCAATGCTTGAATGTATTATCACAACAGTACCTGGTGGAGTCAGTACACATGCTTGAAGCCAAATTCAAACTGAAATAATTGATAGATATGATTCTCAGAAAAGATTCTGATTCAGAGATATTTAGCATAGATAATGAAAAGAGCATTAACAGCCTTTCAATCTTCAAAGACAGTCTTCATATACAGTTTATTCCTTGTAGCTGTGAACAGACTGAATCACATATTCTGATCTTTCCAGATGTGAAATTACTTTTAGGCCAAAATGGGGTCTATACATTCCTTAAATCTTCTTATACAAGCCTGAAGTACACATATATGTTAAGGACTTGGTTTAAGTGATGTGCTCGCATTTTGCTCACCTACAGCATCACTTTGAAATTTGACCACTGTAGGTAGGTTTAAGTCATATTAACATTTCATACTGAGATTGCAGCACATTTGGGTTTCTTACATGAATATCCCTCCTGTACACATTAGAAGATCCTGAGTGTTCCTCAAATGTGCCTGGCTGTATGCATGAACACCACTGATGTGCCCTTCTGTGAGGAACTAGGTGCAAGAGTGTTCAGTGCTCAATGACCTGTGTCCCTTACAGGCATCTGCCCAGTGCTAATCTGTTAAATTTCAAAGACTTTTAGAAGTCTTTTCAAGGATATTAACAGCTTTGCCATCTTTCTGAAGAACAGTACAATAAAATTAGAAAAATGAAAATTAAAAGGAAACAGTCTTTTAAACCTGTCTTCTATATGAGGAAAGTCACTTAAGGGCAAGCCTGTTTCTCTGCTGCCTCACAACAGTTTTCTCTTCCTGGCCCATGTCACTTCTAGTCTATCAAGACAGTAAGCCCAGACCTCTGCCTGTGTGCTGGTGCTCTGTCCTGTCCAGCTGCAGCTTGGCCAGACTCTTCATTCAGCACTTCTTTGAATGGCAGCTGAGTGCCCTCACAGTGCTGTGTTTGACAGGCTGACCGGTGAGGGAGAAAATGCAAGTAACAAGAAAGACACTTTTCACAGAGCTGTGCCACTATGATCTGAAATTCTTCCAGAAACCTCAGGCAAAGAAACTTGCTTTCTGTCTATTAAAAAATGCTTTTAGCAACCTTCTGTGAAAAGGAAGTCTGCCTAATAAGCAAAAAGGGAAATGAGATATAGGCTCAGAATATGACAGACTGCCATTTATATTCTTCTCTGGCCTTTAACATGCATCTGGAAGGATAATGTCAGAATTATTTGTTGTAAATAACAACTGGGAATTCAGTTGGTGGAAATGAGATCAGCCTTCATTTTTAAACTAAGTAAATCTGATAGGTTAAATTTGAATGTTAAAAAGATAAAACTTGAAGGCTTATTAAGCTTTAAAAGAGCACTGTAACCATTATGCTAGAAAAAGCCCATTCCCCTTGATTTACCAGGGTCTATTCTTTGGGACTTATGTGAACAAGTAGAACAGGGTTCTGCTCTCGCTTGCCTTATATAACTCATAGTTTCAGTATACAGACTGTACTTGTGCCTAGCCAAACAAAACCATTCAGCTGCATCCCCAGCCCAGTTCACGTACTGGTCCCTAGTAGGAGGGCACGTTTCTAATGTCTTATTTTTGTGTAGATTCTGAGTCATTCCTCCAAGGTCTTTGTTAGAACATCTCTTCATTTGCCATTAATCTCAGAGTCTGCTTACAAATTTATGCCAGATTAATAAGACTGATCAAAGACTTCAACCACGGGAATAGTCCCTAGGTGACTTTAGACCAAAGTGGTAAAGATCAAGCTGTTTCAGCTTGCAGGATTATTTGTGACCTGTGTGAAGTTCATAACTTGTTTTAAGGTTATTCATCCTGAGGAACATTCCCCATCAAGATGAAAAAAAAATAAATTAAAAAAAAAGGACTCCCTGGATGCTGCTATTAAACAGGAGCCAAGAATTTAATGGGCTTGTGGACAAATTTTCCTCTTATTTCTGAATGTTTTCTTGTAATCCATACTAATGAGGCTCATTGGTGGGACAATGGTAAGACACTATCTCTTATTATAATCTACTCACTTTTTCCCAGCCTCCAGATTTTTAATTTTCTGTGAATTTATGTGGTTTCAATCCCATGATGCCTAGGAGCAGTTGTTAGTTGATTTATTCTCACTATAGCCTTCTCACTTACTAAATTTTACTGAGAGTGAAGGGAGATGTTTACAAGTTTTGCCAAATTTCTCCTGGGAAGTCCACAGTCCACAGTAGGGAAAGAACTCAACTCTGGTCTCTTAACCAAACAAGTTTCTTACTCTGGAGTTCCTTTCAAACACTTTGTTCAATTAAAAGTGGTGAGAGGAGTGAGAAAATGTGTGTACAAGTTACTAATTTGAAAATTAATTGCCTTCCTCAAGAAGCACGCTCCCAGATCTGCAGAGCTTCTGCTGATAACTCCACAGAAGCACAGCAGTTCTCTGGTGCTGTTAAGCTGGAATTGTGCAGCCTAATTAGATTGCAAATTACCAGAATAGTATCATATGAGCCAGGCTGGGATGGATGCCTGCTGGACTTGAGATACAAAAGATTAAAATGGGAAAGATAAAGCTGGTTGTAGAGATGAATCTTCTGATGTCTTTGTAGGGGACAACTGTGTGGTAATAATGTTGAAAACATACAGGTATAGGTCCAAAATACACAATTGAAAGCTACAGGTAAAAGATAATGATGTTAAGAAACACAATTACGTTAAGGTGACATGCAGTAAGTTTCAGATACTAAACACAAGATGCATTGGACCTTGGTCTAGAATTGGAATTAACAGTAGTGAAGGCTGGAAAAAGGAAAGAACTAAATAAATGTTGCTTTTATTGCTGAACCAGATCACAAATACAGGATGGCCCCTGTTTATTTTAGGGTTTTGAAAACATTTGACCTTGGATATAGGACAAATCTTACCCATGCCTTTGTTCTCTCTCCATATTCTGGCATCCTCACCCCTTCCAAAAAACACACACACACATTGTCAAAACAGGGCTGTGAGAAGCCTTTCTGCAGAGGCTCATTACTCCAAGCCTCTGCTACCTGCAGCTTCAGTCATCGTGTGAGCTTGTTGTCAGCTGCACATCCTTGAGGTGGGACCAGAGGCCTTGATGATGGAGGAATTTCAGCACAGCAAAACAGGTAAAGGGTGGCAAACATTGTGCAGATATGGCACAAGCTACTGCAAATCCACTGTTGGGTTTTGATTTGTGTAACTGCTCCTGTGTAGAATCTCTGCCTGTGGCTCCGTATGCAGAGAGCAGGACCTTGGTAAACTGGCCCATATTTTCTTGACTCTGTGGAAAACAGGATCCTCTGTTGGTGGAAAAATAAAAGTTCCCTTTTCTAAGCTTTTGTCCAGCAAGTGAGCTCTGGCAGCCTTCCTGTATTTTATTAACACTGTAGATGGTATTCACTGAACAGGATATGTACTTGCTGAAATATTTTCTCCTGTAAGGTTTATTGTTCTCTGATATTTTCTTTCTGTTGGGTCACCAGAAGTTTATTCCTATATACTCTTTCATTAGGATACTAGGGCTTTTTAAATTTTTATTTAGGTTTTTAGGGCTTTTTAAGGGCTTTTTAAGGGCTTTTTAAGGTCTCCTAGTTTAACTGGAAGCTGTCAGGACAATACTATATTTCTTGGAAATTGAAGGGTAATGCTTTGAAATACAAAAGGTGGCCAGAATAAACAAAGAGAGAAAATAGCTTACTGGAGTGGCTATCAGTGTCAACATTTCAACTGACTGAGGGAATACACTGTCAAAGAAATACATTTAAAAAAACACACACCAAAGACAGCATTTTCACAGGGAACTATCATCTTTTTCCCTGCAGATTTTAGCCATTATTTTATATTAGTTGTGCATTACATTTTTTTTTAGTTCACAGAAGATATTTTGTCACTTCCACTACATTACCGATTGAAAACATCAGTGTCATGGTTTAATCCTATCCAGTGGGGAGAAGAATCAGAAAGAAAAGATAAATCTCGTGGGTTGAGATAAGAACAGTCTAATAATTCAAACAAAATAAACAATAATAATTGTAAGGGAGGAGAGAGAGTAGAATAAAATCCAAGCAAAACTAGTGATGCACAATACAGCTGCTTACCACCTGCTGACTGATACCCAGTCTATCCCTGAGCAGTGATCAGCAGCCCGTAACCAACTTCCCCCAGTTTATACACTAAGCAGGACGTTCTGTGGTATAGAATATTCCTTTGGCCAGTTTGGTTCCCCCTAGCTTCTTTGCACTTGCTTCACTGGCAGAGCATGAGACACTGGAAAGTCCTTGATTTAGAGTAAGCCCTTCTAAACAGCAACCAGTGTGTTGTCAACATTATTCTCATACTAAGTTCAAAACACGGCACTGTACCAACTTCTAGCAGGAAAATTAACTCTCTATCCCAGCTGAAACCAGCGCAGTCAGTAATTTAGTGTCATGCTATCATCCATATATGTGTCCTGCTATCATCATACAATCATGTGCTTCAAGAGCATTTTAAGAAGTTTTATCCCTTGGATGTGTTGATTTAATATTTTTTCCCAATATGTCCAGTAGCTTAGATGTCATAGGTAGTAAGGTTTGAACATATCCCTGCAGTGTGCAGTGTTGGATGCAAAACTAGACCTGTGATCAGCAGATTGCCATGTTGAAACTGTTGTTTTTCCAGCACAGGGGTCAGTAGGTGAAAAAGAACATCAATCAGAAACCCACAGTCGAATCATACAGACATCCTGGTCAAACAGAAGTTCCCCATTTGACCGACTGATAGAAAGACCAAAGCACAGGAAGCCTCTGTCACCAGGCTGCAGGTGTTTCCAGGGCCAAGACTGTAGTTTTATAGGCCTGCTGTAGAAATAATCGGCTACACTGAGTTGTCTAGGTGTTACCATAACACAGATAATAACATTTAACACCAATGGTAAAGGCAGAGGCAGGAGCTGGACTTGAATCACCTGATTTGCAGTCCCAGAAATTCTTAGCTAGTTTATTATGCTGTATCTCTTCAGATCAATTGAAAGTGCTGGTATTTTTCTTGGAGGATAGAGACTGACAAACAATAGCTAACAAGGAGAGCCAGGAGGTAACATTCTGATATCTTATTTGTTGGCCAAACTCCCTTTAGACTGTTTCATTTTATTAATGCTCTTTCTTCCTTTTATTGTCTTTTTCAGTTGAGCATTATAAATTCTGGCCATTTTTCTTTGAACTGATTCCTAATCCACGTTTCTTGTTTAGGAAAATCAAGTGTATTTGAAGGTAAAGTTAGAGTTTTCCTAATGTTTCCGTTGCTTTGTTGTTGTTACTGCTCTGATGTGGGAAGATCTATTGGCCACAGACATAACTCCCTCTTTACACACAGCTGGCAAATGAAAACAATATCAGAACATCTCCATGACACACAAGGCTTTTATACAGTGATGTTTCAGACTTTACTGCAGTTTCCTTTGGAAATGCTTTAAAACAACTACATCTGTTTCCTTTCATTGGGATTTTGTGTTCTTTAAGCCAAAAGGAGGGGATAAAACTCATTAATTCTGAACAATAATTGCAATGTCCTATGTAAATATTTTTTAGACTGTGGGGTTGTTGTTTTTTTTCTTTCCACTAAAAATATAAAATAGTTTGTCTGTTCAATGTAATGAGAGTTCCTGGATACTTCTGCATCACTGTGTTATGCACAAATACTTGAACTAGATTTAAACAATCTGGCTCAGTTGTTGGTATCAAGCTAGCAGTGACTACACAGAAAGCAGTACAGAGCCATTCTCCTAGCAGCAGGAGAGGGCACAGCATGGGTTTAATCTACCGTGTTTCTGAAGTGTATTTGGCATCCTGCAGTGCCTGCCAGCCTGTCATAGCTAGACTGTTACCAGTCCAAGTACATCCTTCCTGAGAATGCAGTAGAGACACACCTCCCACAGCAGATGCTGTAGCTGTCACAAGCCAGGCTCAGAGAGTGCCTGGCAATCTTCTGTGGCACCACACAGAAAAGATTCTGAATGTGGGCATAAGCCAAGTACAGCTTTTTGAGGGAAACCTACATTTTGCCAATAGTACAGAGGGGTAAAAATTATTAGTACAAGTTTGTAGACATAATCCAAACAAAATATTGGTGTCATCTCTCCCCTTATCTGAGGACCAGGTCTGTCTCTGAATCCATCGATGCTTCTCAGAGCAGTGCTCTTTTAACAGATACATACAGCTGTTGTCTAGTGCTCCCTCTTTAAGAAATTATTTATTATTTATCTCTCTCTAAATCCCTATTAATCCAAGCCAAGACAAAGTGAAAATCAAAGTGCTTATAACATTTTGACTTGATGATAAATTTTAAAAAATATTGATAAATAAAAGCTTAAAAGAAAAGAAAACAAAACCACGCAGATGAGGCAGCCTCTCAGACATCAAGTCTGCTTACCAAGAGCTTGTCACCTGCTTGAATGTCTGCCTGCTTGCTCTTGGTTCCAGGAAGGCAACCTTTTCTCTCCTGACCAGAATGGCACTAGCTATCAGGTCTGTGACATTTCTGCTGCGGTGGGTTGTTCTCTGCTATCCTCTCTTACTGGAAATAGTGCAGATATTTCTGGTTGGGTTCACACTTCTGAAGTCAAATTCCTTCTCTGAACTACTTGGAAAATTCCCATAAAGAAGTGTGAGCCTGTATCTTCATGTGTTCCCTCTGCAGCTTTCCACTATAGCTGTTTTCTAATTTACAGCATGCAAGCTTTGGAATGGCTCACACTAGATGCATTCCAGTGTGTTCTGTAGTGTGCTGGAAGTAAAGGCATGTGATCATGGTCACAAGAGGAGTACAACAGTGTCCTCAGGGCTTCAACTGTCTCAGCATTTTCTAGCCTTAATTCCTGCTAGAGCTTAATTCAGCAGGGATGTCTCTGCTTCCATAGGATACTCCTCTGAGTACACAGAGAACAGAAGAGGAAACAGTACTGGGGCAGAGTAAAACAGCCCTGTACTCAGCCCTCAATAGTCATGATACTTGGAGACTTAACTCCTGTTCCAAATAACAATCCCTAATCAGCCACTATGTTATATGATAGCTGTTTCCTCCAATCTTAAGGGGAACTGGATCTCTTGGCAAAGGTACAAGGAAGAAATATTTGCACTCAAGTTCTGCAGCTCAGTCACCTCAAGGCACTTGGAGCCATTAACCTCTCCCCAAGCTACCACAGCTACTCTAGGCTACAGAATTTGGTGCCTTTGTGCCCTCTTTACCTATCACTCAGTTTCACCTACAGCAATAAGAGCTGTTGACTGAAAAATACTGTCTCAAACCACTCATTTGGTTTTGGAGTGTAAATTGAATTACTTTTAGTATGGACATAAAAGACAAAATTCACGGGGCAATTAAAACACAGGCAAGGAGTGGACTTTCTACACAGGAAAAATAAAGTTTGGTTTTTTTTCTGAGACATCAGGATTGGGAATAGCATAACACTGTCATGTGAAGAAGGACTACATCTGTTCTTGAAATACTGCTGCAGATAACAGAGAAAAAATGGCATTATAAAGATTTATAAAGATAAAGCAATGAGACCCAGGATGAGCCTCAGATTAATTCCAATCTGTGATATTAGGCCTGGGACAAAGTTATTTTACTGGATATGAACAGGAGTAAAAAATTTTAAAAAATCATTTATTTATTAGTCTGTTTTTTTCATCTTAGCATCCTCATCCTTTATCATTTTATGTCCCTCCCTCTTTCACAATTTAGCACTGTGCACACCCCCTTTTTCACTGCAGAGTCTGTGCAGATGCATCCCAGTGACTGTGTAAGAAAACAGACATGCAATCATTGCTGTGTACCTGAAATGAAAACTGAACTTATTGAGAACGAATGACATCAATAGAAAAAGGCCATTTTGGCATTTACTTCTTTCTAGTATTAAACAAGATTAAAAAGTGAAGAGCTAGATATGGCTTAGATATGAAGAGAGGGGAGAAGGAAGAATATAACATTACAGCTGGTACCATATGGTAAAAATAATCCCTTAAGATGGTCCATTTGCTTTCAATTTAACAGTTAATAAAATAATTTTGTTTGATTTTCCCCATTTGGATCTGTAGTAGTTTAGATCCACATATGTGAGGAAACTTCCCCTCTATTATCTTTCAGAAATAGTGGCTTTAAATATTTCTCTTCCCTCTTTCATAAGTTCGTCTTTTTTAGATATTTTGAACTTTCTCCCTTCATCTTTAACTATGACACTACAGACAGGGAGCTGTGCTGTGCCAAGAAGTATATGAGTCAAGCCTTTCACCACTCACACGAAGTTATTAAAGGTGTGAGATGTCTGTGATTGATAATTTAGTCAAAGGGTGTACCCTCTTTTTATAAATCTAACATGAAATCTTACCATAGCTTCAAGGTTCAGGTGCAAAAAGAAACAATAATTAAGACTTGTAGGTTGCTATTTTTAAGCTTAAAAGTCCATTGCCAAGAGTCTTATATCCAAAGAAGATGTTCCTTAAGATTGCCATAATCTGCTTTGGAATGTTTCTTGGATATATTCATAAAACCTGTTCTAGCACAAAGACATTGAAAAATTCACCAATTTCAGTGTTGATGTAGAAATCTACAACATTTTGGCTCTGATCATGTTGCAGTATATGGAGATCTTTAAGAAGAATTCTTTCATCTAAAGTACTGCACAGGGCCTCTCCTTTGTCTGGGATCCTGAATTGCACATGTTAAAGGCAGGATACCAGAATCCATGGAATTAGGTTGCTACTGTCTTTGGAGACACAGCTGAAGAGCTTCTCTTCCTCAAACTTAGCTTGAATATAATAAACATGAAAATATACTAGACAGGAGTAGACAGATTATTCTCTGTAGCACCTGGAGACAACTGGGGTTGTAGAAAAAAAAAAAACATTCAGAATCCTAGAAACTCCAACTGACTCTTGAAGGTATGAGAAGCTGTCAGGGCCAAATTTCCTAACTGGGAATTTCAGTCACCCTACTGCAGATGAGGTAAATATCCCACAAGAGGAGGCTGATCTGAATTGTAAATAATGAAAATAGTAGAATTTGAAAAAATAATGAAAGATCCAAAGAAGTGAAGCTCTTGGATTAGGTTGATGAGTGAGCAGGAGCTGATTCACAATGTGTTAATTCAAAAACATTGTGAAATGCAGACACTTGGCACTGAATCTCAGAAAACCCAGTGAAAGATAAGGCAAAGCTAATCAGGAGGAGTAATTAACAAGGTAAGTTAATACTTGGGAGAATGAAAGCCAAGAAGGTTTAGGGTCACTATGTTGAAATACTAAATATTTTATACCAGTTAAAAATTGTCAGTCAGCAAACAAAGAAACCAATGCAGCTAAAAGAACAACAACAACAAAAGCTATCAGGTGTGATATTGCATTCTTCCAAACTGGGAGTTATTTTTAAGAGGAAAATAGAAGAAATCATAAACATTGGCAAGATAAACATTAAGGAAGGCAAATACGAAGCATGCAGTTCACCAAAGGTATTAAAAAACTAGGAATAGAAACTTTTTAAACATCAAAAGCAGGACACATGCCAGAGAATCAGTGAGCCTGAAAAATGATCCATGTGTAAATCTTAATGTTGATGCCAAGGCTTCGTTGTTTGTGGCAGAGAAGTTTACAGAGTTTCCTATACGAGGACTGTCCTTTATAGAGAAAGAGTCTGAAGATTTATCTCAAACTGAAGTGTTGATACAAGGACTTTTGTGCCTAGACAAAAACCACACAATAACTGTTTATCAAGACCATGTGGTATTTACCTAAATGGTCCAGAGGAGCTCACTGTGAAGGCTACAACTGAGCTGTGGTAAATGATATATTGCTTAAATCAGCCCAAGCACGAGAGAAATACAAGGTGATAAATACAACAGAAAATCTGAAAAGGACAGAGTTAGTGCACATATGGATAATTACGATGTATCTAGAAAAGATTTGAAGAGGAGAGGATATCCTTCTGGAGGAAAAGTATTATCTTATAAATCTATTTCAGTTCTTTGATCCAGTCACTGAACTTGTAAGTAACATTGATTCAATTGATATAGTGATTTTATCAGCGAGCATTTGACATCTTTTAATAGAAATGCTTAAAGGAACTAAGATGTCATGGGAGTGGTCACATAGACTATTAATTTTTTAGAAAATAAAGGATAAGGATAAATACTTGGTTTCTCCATTTGATGGAGGTTACCAGTAAGGCCCATATGAAGAGCTATACTGACTCATGCGGTTCATTAAATGAACTGGGAAGGGACTGAAGAGTAAGGTGATGAAGTTAGTAAATGATACAGAATTATTCAGGCTAGCTAAAACTAAAGCACACAGTAGAGAGTTGTAGCAGGGTCTTATGATACTAAGTGACTTGCTTCAGAGAAAATAAATAGGAAACAATTAACTGCAAGAATTTATTGTCAACTAATTAAGTTATGAGACAAGCAGTTCAAAGCAAACAAAAGTGAATATGTTTTCTGCAAATAATTAAAATGGGGAACCCATTGCCACAGGATGCTCTGGAGCCCAAAATTACTTTTATAAAATAATTAAGACAGATTCATGGAAAAACAGCTGATGCAACATGGCTCAACACAGCAATGTAGATTCAGTCTGTGGAGACCCTAAACAAATTAGTACTGGAAGCTGGAAGGTAAAGCAATAGGAAGGTCATTCTTTAATTGCACTATTCTTACATTCTTCCCCTAAGCATCCATTTCCACCTGAATTATGGATGAATAAATAAAGAGATTTGAGCACTGACTCCTCCAAACTGGGAATATCCTATTCAATTTCTTTATTTTTTTTAATCTTACCCATCTGTTTATATTTGTCCTATCTTGTAGGTTTGGGACAAGGACATCTATGTTTAGAGAGCAGTTAGTGCAATTAGGCCCAACAGCATTTTAATTCCAGCTCTGAGCTTCCAGGTGTTATTATAATATAAATGTTGAGCTGCATTTCACAGGAAAGACTTGGTGTATTACCAAAACAAACAAAAACCTCTGTTGAAGAAAATTGAATTGTGATGTCAAGCATTGCTGAGTTCAGAAAGACGTAATTTAAAGCTCTTCAAGTAAGATTTAACCTTTGCATTCCAAGCCTGGCAAAGCTATATGCAAGTGGAAATAACTACAAAGAGAAGCAATCCAGTGTAGGTGCCATATTTAACTTGGTCTCTTTATGTATTCATTTATGGTTTTATACACACATTCCACTCATATACATACAAAAAAGTCATAAAACCTAGTGCTGTAACTGGGCCCTTCATTTTACAGTTTCAGCATGAGTAATGGAAGAATGCTAAATGAAAGAAAACTGAAATGAGGAATCGGTGAATCAGAACTGTAAAATAAAAGGGAAGAAGGTGAAGTTTGAGGGAATATCACTTGTAGGAGTGATATGTTTTCTTCTGGTTAGCAAAGGATTTGTGTTATTAGTGAGACAAACTCAGGTAATCATTTTCAATGATGGAAGTGCATTTGGGACAACTGACTTGGATACAAGTGTTCCAGCACTGAACAGGATCCTGTACTGAGCAAGTTCTTGTAGGATTTCCTTCATGATCAAATATAGACATAATACTAAAAAATTTTTTAAAAATTTTAAATTTTTTATTTTAAATATGTGTATGCATATATTTTGGATGTGAAGAATGAAGGCTGGGAAGTTTAGTTTCTGCCCAAATGAAGAGGGGTTTCCATACTGATGATTTTCCAAAGAAAGAAGAATCCAGAACAGCATTATGTCAGACAAGCAAAATAGAAAACTTGAGTGGTATGGGAAGAAGAGATAGCCCAGGTACTCTGTTTCTCTCTAGTGTCTATCTTTCTTCCTTGCAAACTTCTTATTTTAACTTCAATCTCTTTGCACCAGGGCTTGTTACTAAATGCCATTTGTGGGTGCTATTCACCTTATTTCTGCTACAGTTTTCCTCAACCCACCTCTGTACTGATGGCATGATCTGCTAAAGGTAGATAATTTAACACCACCTGAAGTGGAGACCAGTGCCTGAAAGTATTTATTCTTGAAGATTGTTTTTTCTGTGGAGTCAAAGTACTAAACAAATTTTGGCATAAAAGCTGGGCTGTGCATACAGCCTGGGTGTCCACCTGCAGGGGCTAGAAAAGTCCTGTGGAATGTTGTCAGCTTCATCTGACACACTGACTGTTTCCATTTGTGTCCTATTCAGCAGTGAGTTGCAGGACACTGTGCTGGGCGAGTTGGGATGCTTCTTACATTCCCGTTGGGAGGCATCATTTTACCATTGACTAACACCAGAGAAGGTACCCAGGACCATAAGCAATCTTCTCCCAGCCTCAGCATCACTTCTGCTGAGGATAAGAAGGGTGTCATTAGTTATGCCAGTGAGGCTAGAAGAAGGTGAGACTCACCAATTGTCGTGTTTCTAGGCATAAGCTGAGGTCAGAAAGGCTTGGTTTTTTGCTGTATTGCAGTGGTGGCCTGTACTGTGAGTAAAAACCATCTAAGACAGACTGATTCCAGTCTGCTTACCAGATGATACCACAAAAGCTAACAGTAAGTTACATCTTCAGGGTAACATTGCTCTTCTTTGAGATGGTTCATGCTGCTTCTAGATACCTGTACTGTCACTTGGTGCATCAAATGAAAGATATTCCATCTCTCTATTCATGAACTGACAGGAAAGGGGGGTATTGCATCATTGCAAGTTCCTTACTATGTGTACAGATCTGCTGCTAACCTTTTGAAGTGTAAATGAGCTACAGTTTCCTGATTTTTGGTCCTCAGACCTCAGAACAGGCTCCAGGCAGGCAATGCCAGATGAATTTGTTCAGAGACCATCACCCACTTCAAGGTTCCATACACTCCTGGGTCCCTCTCATGTTTATCATACAGGGACATAGACCCCCCCTCAACTTTATCATATAGGGACATAGGCCAGAGGGGTGGGACAGATGAATGAGACAAGGTCTCTAAATACATCCTTTGAATAGCTGAGCTCTCACAGCTCCCATTAACTCCCAGTGTCCCAAACCAGTGAATTGCTAAGTAGCTCTTTTGATCTGGATCATTGTTTGCTTTGCCATTGTAGTCTTTCCAGACATCATGCTGTCCTTATTCAAAATCTTAGGAAGGAAACATACAGCAAAGACAAATTCCTGTCACACCCACAGGAATAACAGTGCAGGCTGCTCAGGACCCTTTCTCAATGAAAAAATTATCTGAACTGCCTGCTGAAATGCACAGAAGTTAGATAGCACCAAGCAGCCTATTCCACGGGCACCTTGTGAGACTGAAACCTTGAAACGTTATATTACAATCTCCTGGTTTCTCACAGTCATGAGAAACAAAGAGAGGTATACACATGACTGAAACAGATTTCACTTCAAGGAATTTTCTCTCTTATCTTCAAGATGCGATTGGGACTGGAGCAATCCAGTGATTGCAATCCAATTTTTGTAGAGTGATCAAAAGTCTCTATGAGGATTGAGTTCCCCGAGCTGCAAATAGAAATTAGGTGCTCACATTTCTTACATGCTTAATAAATGATGTGGAGAACTCATCACTGAACCTCAAGAGGACACAGTATTATACAACCCCCAAGGAAATTCCCAAATATTGCAGTTACATTATCCTCTCTCAGTTGGGATGTGCACATTCTGTCATATACAAAATTCCAGCAGGCCCATGTACGATTTTAAAGTATTATCTTCGAGAAGTACATCCTGACATGCATACACCTCTGTTCCATGGGGATGAAAATGTGTCCTGGAGTAATAAACCCCATGCTTGCCTTGAAAATAAAGTCAACATATTAGCTTTTAAACACATGACCAGCAATCTGAGCAAAGCATAACCTCATGAAGGTCATAAAAATGTGTGCAAGTTTGTAGACTAAGCAAAGACATCTACAAATCACAAGCAGCTCACGCAAAGCTGTTGTCTTGATATTTCTTAGTGCCATTCATCATTAATTTTAGAAATAGCTAACACAGATATTATTCTGCATTTTCATTTGCAATTGTTTTTACATGTACTCTAATTAGTACAAGGTCAAAAGGAAGGCTTTTGAAAGGAGATATGAGGTCTTTGTTGTCGCCAAATGACAGCACGTTGAAAAGTTACCAAATGCTATGGCAGAATAAAAGGGAGATTTGGGGTTTTGTTTTGCTCCTTAAAATGAATTGCTGAGCATTCGGGATTTCTTTGGATCAGGGCTCAGTCATCACTTTCAGAGTGAAGAAATTACTCTTTGACAGGAAAGGGCAAACTGGATTCTTGTTTTCCTACAATTGTATCAACATCTACAGTTGTCTGAACTATCCCCATTGTAGTTTAAACCCACAGGAAGAGGCTCTGGAGAAAAAAAATCTTTGTGTGAAAATACCCTTGCACAGCTTCTAAGGGGTTTTAGTCATTCTTTTCACCAAGGGGCAGGCTTCAGGGGCTGTACCACAGGGCTTGTCCCCGGATTCTAAACCAGGAAGAAGTTCTTTACGCTGGTTGAAAAATTCCAGAACTCTCAGCCTGTCTTCACAAGACAGGTGTTTAAGCTCTTTGGTCATTGTTGTGGCCCTCCTCTGAATCCACTCCAAGAGCTCTGTGTCCTCCTTTCCTCAGGGATCCCAGACCAAGACACAGCACTCCAGGTGGGGTCTCACCTGAGCAGAGCAGAGGGGCAGAGTCCCCTCCTCACCCTGCTGGCCACGCTGTTTGACCTACTGGAGAGAGAAGGACCTGGGATCTTGGTGGATGGCCAGCTGACCATGAGCTGGCAAGGCCCTTACAGCCAGGAGGGCCAGTAGTATCCTGGGGTGAATTGGGAAAAGTGTGGCCAGAAAGTCGAGGGGGGTGATCCCACCTGTCTACTCAGCCCTCGTGAGGCCACACCTGCAGTGCTGTGTCCAGTCCTGGGCTCCCGAGTACAGGAAAGACATATCAATATCTCAAAGGCAGGTACCAACAGGATGGTGCCAGACTCTTTTCAGTGGTGCCCAGTGACAGGACAAGGAGCAATGGCCATAAACTAGAAACAAAGTTTTACCTCAACGAGGAAGAACTTCTTCACTCTGAGGGTGGCAGAGCGCTGGAACAGGCTGCCCAGGGAGGGCGTGGAGTCTCCGTGTCTGGAGACATTCAAAACCCACGCTGTGTAGCCAGCACTGGATGACCCTGCCTTGGCAGCGGGTTTGGACCAGATGATCTCTAGAGATCCCTGATGATTCTGTGGTTCTGTGAGGTCTTTCTTCTCAGGTCTGTTCTCAATCCATTCTCCTCCCAGCCTGTGTTTGTGCTTGTGATTGCCCTGAGGCAACATGAGGTAATGTGACCAGCAACTCCTTGGCCTTTGGTTCCACTTAGGAACCATTTGTGCACTTATTTTTGGAAATTTTAGATGAACCTTTGCAAGCCTAACTTAAGGAAGCTTTTTATGAGCCTCTCACTGTGTTTGCCTAAGGATGTGGCAAGAAATTTTACTGAAGTGAAACCTTTTTCAGTGTTTTCTGCATCCCAGTGTTTTTTTGTATTTTGTAATACATCAGAAAAATATGCTTGTGATTAATAGAAGTATACCTTTTTTTTCTTCTGATTTAGTTTTGTAATGCAAAAAGATTTAAAATATTTAAATGTTGGAATCATGAAATATGCTGCTTTATTTAAAATAATGACACTGTCATTAGTTTTGAAATATTGAGGACCAGTCCTGTCCTAGGGGACCTTCTCACTTCTTATTATTTGCACAAAACTCCTATTTAAACTACTGTACTCACTAAAAGCACAGAAAAAATATTCGAGACTTGGATATTAAAATATAAGACCTCCAGAAATTCATCAAAAGATGTAAGACAGGGTTTGTTATGAACCCCAGAATTCATGGATGAAGTTCAACGTTTTTGTAAAGACAACACCATTTCCTGCAAGCTGATTTTAGTGATTGCCATCTGATTACCTGCATCTTCAACTGCCTGCATCTCAAATAATACTGATATTGTTACTAAACTACATTGTACCAGAGTCAAGGGATCATGGCAGCAGTCCTGACTTGTACCTCATGAGAACCAGTAGGAAAAACATCACGCATCTCAAAAGTGACCCTATAAGAGGTATCAAGTCACTGGATGCTGGGGCTCTCCCAAGGGTAGATGCGAGTGTGGTGGTGAATGAAATGAGCTGTCTCTGCCCAGCTGCTCTTTGCCCTGAGGCCAACAAGCACAGCACAGCTATAGGGTAAGCTAAACTGCCTTGTTGTCTAAAGCGTATGCTTGCCCAGGATGCCTTTTGGTCCTTGTCCTGTGCTAGTTCCCAGCTGTAGCTGAGCAGTGTATGGAAGCCTTTGACAGGCTTATTTCTGAGTTTAGGCCAAAATGTTTCCAGACCTGTGCAGAGAGAACCAGACAGTTTCAGTCTTGTTCCCCATTCTGGCTGTGCTCCTTTACCTGTGGCAAATTCATTTCCCTCTTTAGGTTTACTAACCAGCATGAAAGACAAGATAACTGAGCTGACTTGTCCCTGCACTCTTCCAACTCCCATATGTAAGACAAAGAGTTAGATCCCCAGAAGAAGCAGCACTTGCCCTCATGCAGTGTGCATAACACATGCTGGAAAACGATGGGGAATATTTCAGCATCTGTAGGCGCTACCATTGTGGCAGAAACACTGCAGACTGACTTCTCATGCTTTGCTTTAAGCTATTTTAGTGGGACACTCTGAGAAGCCTGAATGTTGGCAGCCCAGTCTGTGCATCAAGGCCAAGGTGACTGTAGGCCCTCCAATCTCTAGTGCCCGTGAGCACTAAAGCCAAGAAACTTCAGGGAATAAAACCTTTTTTTTTTCTTAAATAGCAGACATAACTGTAAGAAAATTTGAGTTCAACTTCTCAAGATCACATATCCTCCTTTCAGCAGTCCCAGATACATCTACTGGGGAAAGAGTAACTTCATAATGTCTGGTACTTAAAAGAACAGCAATTACAAAAAGAGCTAGCCACTAACAACAGTGTCTTTACTTTTATCTTCAAACAACAGATGGTGTTAATCTGGAGCTTTGCATTCATAAAAGTGCTGGAATCATGAAACTACTTCCTTCCAGCAGGACCCTAAAACACAATGTATTGCTGGGGAAAACAGTCAAAATGAGTGATCAGAGCAAAATATGCCTGCTGTCAAACAGACTTCACATGAAATTTTTATCTTTTCACAAGACGTCACCCAGATGACATTTGTGTGTCTCATTCTGTTTTCAGTCACAATGGCTGAATCAGGAGTGGTTTGTGAGTCTCCCAGATCAGCTTCTAGTGACTGATATGCTTCATGACAGGATAAGACTTACAAGATCACAGTACTGTTCACATGCCAGTTTTGCACTGGAATAAAAAGGGAGCCCTCTGCAAGTAGGTCACATTTCAGAAGAGTTACTTCAGATTTACTTCACTGTTAGCAAGATCAGAATCAGTGACTGCCTGGGATGAAAAGTTAAGGTGACACTGAGGCAATTTCTTTTGTAATTCATGTGGGGAAAGCTAAAATAAATAACACCAAAGGCCCCCACATTATTAGCTAGTGTGTTTGAAAGAATCCTGCCGTTGTGTTTTATCTTCTCTTAACTGCAAGCCAGAACATTTAAGATTTAATTATTTAGAGAAAGGGGGAGGGGAAGTGTGCCTTTTGAAGAAAGTTCCACAGGTTTCCAAACACTTCAACATTTCATCATGGCAATCAGCCAGATGCCAAACAAAATGCGGCTTTCCACCAGGGATCTGACAGGTGGCCTTTCCAAAGTTTACACACTGAAGTGAGAGCTGATGTTCTGTTGCTTATTTTTCTGCCTTTTAAGTTATTCCTTTATTGAAGCCAGACTGCAGACATCTTTCCATGTAACAAAGGATAAGATCTTTCCCTGAATATTTGGGGATTTTTAGTATGCTTTTGTATTACCCATACCTACTCAGGGGATTATTATTCACACATTCAAATGAAGAAATGTTGGCCTGGCAAGGAGGAAAAACACATACGTATGCATGCAAAAGATAAGCTATTTGAAGCTTCACTGATAACACAGAGCCTACTGAGGTACAACACAGGGAAAAATCTCATCTTTCCCTCGAGGTGTTTCCCCTGTCTCTGGCTGTGGAGAAGGCTGGCACCCCAGCCTCACTCATCCTCTAGCTTATTCTCTGGAGCATCTCCACCCAGTTCCATGTGCCTGGGGCTCTTCACCTGCCAACCCACCAAAGAGGTGCCTTCAGGGAGAAAAAAACACACCCTGTGGCTGCACTTCCCTTGTCACGTCTTGCTCTCTGTTGTCTCAGGGTTTTCAAATGTCTCCTCAGAATTTTGAATGTTCCTGAAAAATCCCCTGAATTGACAAAATATCAGGAGAGACAAAGTGCAGGGTGAAAAATGGAAGTATGATATCTCTAGGTTGTACATCTCACTTTCTGTTCTTCCTTCAGGTATGGTGTCCCTCAAAGCATGCAGCAAGGTACACGTGAAGAGGTAAGAGAAACTAAAAATTCTTCTGTAGAAACAAATTTCTTGAAGAAACAACAATGACAACTGATCCCATGGAATTGCTTGAGACTGATAGCAAGGTTAATGAGGCTCATGTCTGACTCAGTTTAATGCAGCTCTGGGACCAGATTCCCATAGGATTTTCACAGGAGAGAACTTGAGGTGTGCTCTTGTCCTCCTTTATATCCAGTTTGACCATCATGAAGACAAAATACAGGTGTGTATTAGAAAATTAGGTATTTACCCAAAATTATTAGCATTTAAGAGAGATAGTCCAGCAAAGAAAGGCCTAAGAAATTCAGCTTACTGTCACAGCAAGAAGCAGAAGGGAATAGTTCCTCCTTTGGGTTCATGTTCTGATATTGCACTTTACCATAGCTTTCGAGCAGTTTCTGAAAGCTTCCCATGTAACTAAGATTTGACCCATATCATCTGTTTCTTGACCATTCCTCAGGGAAGAAAGACATGACCAGCAAAATTCGTGGGGTTTTATTATTTTTGAGGAGTTACTTTAAATTGTGGTTATGCATGTTGATATATATCTATACTACAGAAGACAAGGCTGAAGAAGTTGCTTTGCACTTGCAGCAGGTAGGCAGACAGTGCTAAATCCGTGCAGGACCTCAGTTCCTGGGGGAGTTTATTCCGCTGTCTGAGAGCAGCACATGTAACCCTTAGTTTTATGGAAAAAAATCCATCTTCTGCCAAATGGGCAAGGTTGTAGCCCACAGCACTTCTCTTATATACAAGAATGTGTGTGTGTGATAGAAGTCTAGACAGCAGACAGGAGTCCTTGAAAATTATGTCCATGTTAGAGTTCTTTTACTATGCCAGAATGCTGTAAAGGGACCTTTCCAATTAAACAAATAAAAACCAAAATATATGAGCAAGTATGCCAATGGACAAATTTACTATATCCTATAAGTATTTTGTGCAGACAGATCACAGAACAAAGTTCTCTCTCCTTTGTACAGTGGAAATGAAAATATGGCACAAAATTGCTGAATTGTCTGTCCTTAGTCATAATCCTCATGTTTTGACCAGTCCTTCTCATCCAGCCCTTTGTTTTCCAAAAATCAGAGGGCACCAATGAACCTATCTACAGATCTAAGAAAGACGAAATACATTTCAGCATCACATTTTTGTTCAAGATCTCAGTTTCCATCCATTCATGACAACAGCAAAACAACCAAGGGTTTCAGTCATGCAGTTCAAGCACTTTGCAAAATAAGCATAGAATTATGTACAATTGTTAGCAACATTCCACAATACTTAGAGCAGGCACAGAAATGCTTGAACTCCTCTGTGAGTAGTAAATAAGCCCATATGGTCTTGTCATCTCTCCTCCCACTCCACACCCTTTAGAACACAAAGAAATTGAGAGAGAGAGAAGAAATATAATAAAAGTATAAAAGTAACTCAACAAAGCAGGCAATTCCTTAGGATTTTTTTTGTATTCAAAATGCCTTTGAAATTATCCAGCAACTAAACCACAGGCTCCCTCATCCTTTTGGTCTCACAAAACAACAACAGAGCATCTTCTGTGCTAGATGTGGTAATTACAGACAACATGCAAAAAGAAAAGCAAATAGAATAATTTCAATTGCCAGAGCCAAATATGCAATTGTGTGTCTATAAAGGTAATTACAAACCAAAAGATCAGTCATGGTTCTGGTTTCTTCAAATTACTGTTTTGCCCCGAAGAAAAACAATTATCACATAAGTAATCCTAATAATTTTAACATTTGTTTTGCATATCAGCATCAAATCTGAATTAATACCTTTTTTTTTTTTTAAAGTGTGTTTTCTGAGCCAAACATTGTGTCTCTGACTAACTTCTAATTCAGGAAGGCCTTGGTCCAAAAAGCCACTGTTGGCAATGGGAAGACTCCATAGAGCTTTTCAGTGCTGATTCAGATAGTTTTTTACTTTTCTTATCTACTTTTAAGTCACTGGTCTCTCTTGCCAAAAGCCATTGTAAATACAAGGAGCACAAAGCTGAGAGACTGAGAGCCAGGTAAATATCAAAAGTTGGCACAATGTACTGTTACTTTTCAGCTTTACTGTTGATATCTAGGAAATGTCTCTACTTGTGGGTATTTGTGGTTAAGCACCTGGTCAATAATTTTGTATACAGTAATCAAACACCCTGAGTACCTCCCCAACCCTTGACCCAAATCACTGGAGAATGGCATCTAATTACTTTCAGTGTAGGTTGACCCTGCATAGGATCCATGTTTGTGCAGAGGAAAACACTTGCCCTACTGCATAAGTATTTGAGCAAAATACCTCAAAGAAAACCAACCTACTGCCATCTCCAGACCTTGATGAAGAATCTCATTAAAGAAATTAAACCCACTAATTTTTTAGTGGCGCCTTTGCGTCAATGTGATATTTGGAGTACGTTTGGCTTTGTAAGTGTTCACCACACATTCCACACCTCTCTAAATCTATGATGTTTTGTGCAGGGAAGAAAGAACCACAAATGAAAGCAGACCTGGCTGCTTTCAGGAGCATTAGCTCTCAGGAGTCAGATCACAACTGAAAAACCAGAAACAGAAATTAGTGTTACAACATCAGTGGGAGCAATCTTGCTGAAACCCTGAAAGGTGGCCTCATTTCAGGGGCAATGAGGGGAGATCAGGTCAGGCTTTTCTGCTTTTTTCCCTATGGACAAGCCAATCTCCACTATGAACCCAGCTCACAGAGTCTGTCAAAGATAAGCTGTTAAGCCAGTGAAGGAGCAGGCCAGGCTCATGCTTAATGCCTCACTTGAGCTTAGCTCAGCATCCACATGTACATCCAGGCTAAAAGAACTAAAGCCAGCAGGGATATTTTGGCACCGTTTCCTGGCAGCCACAGTGATCTTGCATATCTATTATGTATTTTCTTTTCTTTTTTTCATACTTTACATATTTAGTCAGCCTTGTTGGCCGATGTCTGATTTTTTGGCTTGATTCACTATGGCTTGGCTGTACCTTTGATCACTTGGCTTGCCCAAGTCCAGTATCACTTGAATTGTAAAGCTGCTGCAGTTTCTTAATTGGACAGTTATAGACTGCTATCCATTTATGAAGGTTTTAGGCTATCATTTCATGCCACATAGTAACCATTTTTTTCATTCATTTGTTCATTCATTCATTCAACTTGCTGAACAGAGAGCAAAAGCATATACATAAATTTGGGAAGAAGGCTGAGGATGAAGACTTGAAGTCATGAACCCTCCTCAGAACAAGTGCCATTAGCAACTCAGCACAGGATTTTTAAGGTGTTCTGTGACACACATGATCTCATTTTATGATATATATATTCCTTTCCTCTATAATTATTAAGCTCTCTTTCCAAAGGAAACACTCATACTGTCTTTCCATACCTTAGCTGTAGGCAACAGCTTTTACCTGAGAGAAAGCTCTCAACAGGTCAAGCAATGCAAAGGACCTTGCATAGCATCTGCATCTCATCCTGTCTCTAGCAAAGAGAAGCTGCACCCTCCAGCCCTTTGGTTCCCACCACCATGCACAGAAGTCTACGTGACACAGCAGTACTCAGAATATCTGAGAAGGACAGCATGCAATCACTGAGGCAGATACGGTTCCTGACCTGGGGAACTTGCAGACTAGAAAGAATCACTTCTTATTTCTACCTCCTTCCTCTCTCCTTTCTCAAAAGACTTCTGTTAGACTCTCCTATTTCTGCCTTCATGTTCCCCTTTCTTATGCCAGGCTTCCAGCTCTGTCTTCTTCACCTGTGGTTCCTCTTATCTCCATGGTCTCCATGGTCTCCATGGTCTCCATGGTCTCCATGGTCTCCATGGTTCCTTTCCATCTCCCTCCCTCCCTGCCTGCCTGGTCCTAATCCCCTCAGGCAGATGGAGGATGGGAGAGGAGGAGCATGAAGGCACCCCTGAAGATTTTCAAGCCACAACATTTGTCTGCTTGCCAGCTCACAAGAGGTGCTCAGCAAAGTCAAATGTAATGCAATGGGGCACAACAGGTCAAATAAGGAGAAGAGTCCTCACTAAGAATCCCGTGAATGTATTGCACAAATCCTTGAAAGGACCAGTGCTTTCCCCTGCTCTGCTATGTGCTCTGTGGTGAAATCTTCCTCAACTGAAAAAGTGCAGGAGCAGCACAAGTGTGAATGCCTCTGCCCTCACTGCCCCCAAAGTGTTTCAAAGCCTCTTCAGGACTGTTGTCATGCCAGCAAATGCAAGCACACGCCATGGGCACGTTCCACAGGCCAGGCTACTTCTCATTACTTCCTCCATGTGAATTTGGGAACTGAGCAGAGGCTACTTTAACTTGACACTCTTGTTTCAGCCCCAAGCAAGCAGACAGTTCCTGAGGCAGCTGCAGGGAGTAGTTGGCATGTGAATGGTCACCCATAAAGCCCTGGCTGCTGCTAGCCCCAGGGAGGGCTTTCTGCAGCAGCAAACAGGCTGTGGGGCATTGCAGGGGTAGTCTCTGTCCCAGGAAAAGGACTGCATGGCATTTTCTTTCAAATGGTGAGTGAGATGTGGTCACAGGCAGAATAAAACCAAGAGGAAAAGCCTGACAAACAGCCTAGTGGCTTGTGAGAGAGCTGATTCTGCAGAAGAGCAGCTTCCATAAGAGAAGCTCTGCTGCCTTTCTTCCACTGGGACCAGGGCTTGATCCTGCCCAGCCTGGAGAAACAGCAAGCAAAATGTAGGAGAAGCTCCTCAGCTCTGCTACCTCGCAGTGTGGCTTTGCTCTAGCCTCAATTCAAGACCCGGCAGGAAGAGCCACTCTAGCTCATGGTGGGCAAATGTTTGCATTACTGGGGCAAGATGCTGGTTTAGGTTATGGGCAGAATTACATGAACAACATCCCTTTCCTCCCTAGTTTAATGGTGGTTTAACACACATGGGCACACCAGAAGATGGTTAATACATGCAGGGTTTAGCAGGAACTGGTTGCCTCCCGCTCCCTGCTTGGGGTCTCACTGCATTGTCCCACAGACTGCGCTCACCCAGATCTTCACTGCCTTATGGCACTTCCTGTTTTCAGTGTATGATTGCAAAGGAGCTTTCCCCTCCAGTCTTACACAACTCCTCTGGAGGCAGACTAATGGCAAAATTACAAGAGGGAGCTCAAGGGGCGCATTATCATTTGTGCCACAGACAAGGAATGAGCCCTGTTCTAATAAGCAGGCACACAGGAGGAGGCAGTGTGTTGCTGTGCCTTCTCTTCTTTGTGCTCTGCAAGTCACTAGAGATTTAGAGGTGGGAATAGGACTGCGAGGTGTAAGACGATTTACAAATGGAATATGATAGTATTCCTGGTTCTTGTGTTAATATGTAATGTTATTTCTTCAAGGTGTAGGGTCTGGGAATTATTGAGGGCAGCTCAGGGCTTAGAAGATTACATTTGGGGTTGCAGCCTTTTATTTTTGAAGCATTTTTTAAAAAATTACTTCCATTCTGCCAGCAGCCTTTTTGCCTCGTGTGCTGATCAAAGCCCTTGGCTGTGCCATAATCACAAAGACAATAACAGATCTCTTTGAAACCATCCAAGTGTCATCTTGTACAGAACAGCCATGTTGAAAGATGTTTGTGTCAGGATGAAATAACTAAGAATGGAACATTACTTTTTGACCACAGGTTGTATTTGTTGCTTTGCATGTAAAAACTCTGCCAGAAAAACATATTGGGCTAACTGGGTCTCCACTCAAAAGATGTTAACTGGAAAAACGTAGTAGTTCATGTTCAAGACCACCAACACTTCTCTGATGGTTGCTGAGCTCAGATGAGCAGTGCAATGGAAGGACAAAGACTGTCCAGATCAGTTCCAGTGTTCAATAAATTATGAAATGCTTTTGTGTATCTCTTCCTGGCAATATAAGGACAGGGAAAGTAGCCTCAGAAAAATAATGATTTTTAGTATGGAACATTAAAATCACCTTCTTAAGTATATTTGGAGGAATAAATCCTGTAAAAGAAACTGACAGAATTCTGCAGGAATGCTTGGCATGAAAAAAAGAGCAGTAAAAAAGCAGTGCTATAATTGAAATTAATTTTGATGGATTATTACTATTATATGAACAATATGGAGGAAAATTCTGGCCTCAGGAGGGAATGTGGAGGAAACTGCCTACCTTGTTTTAAGGTAACAACAGCTATTGAGCAGCACAGATGTCCTTACCAGTTGTGAACTTAGTACATGAGAATACAGTGGATGAATATCCTCTGAGACTGGACTTGCCCCCAGCACTTCTTATAGCAATTCAAGTTGCTAAAAAAATAAATAAATCCATTTACTGTCCCTTCCAGAATATAAAAGAATTGAGCATTGTTTAATAATACTGACCAGATCAACAGGAAAATTTCACAATGCAGAGAACTAACACCATCAGGATAAAATACTATGACTTCTTTAAACACCACTACATTCCCATAAACTACACAAGACACTTTACAGGGTGCTGGTCACTGGCAAGGCTATAATGAAAAAGATGAATAGAGCCTATAGTTTGGATGTCCTTTGAGCTCAAGAATTATATGAATGAGAATAGAGAAGGAAAAAATTGACACAGAGCTTCCATAAAACACGAGTTCATTCTGGGGAAGATCATACTCTGCCTGAATATCCTCTCTAATTGCTCACAGCTACATAGCTACCCAGCCCACTGACAAAATGGGTAGTGTTGGCAATGGTAATATCTGCTGATTCATAGATATTTAAATGATCAAAAATAGGCCTGAATTAGCCAACTGGCTCAACTTGGTAGTGGAAATTACATCAGTGGAAAAACCTATATATTGCTTTGTAGTGGTTTAACCCCAGCTATTGACTAAACTGCCACGAAGCTGCTGGCTCACAGACCCTCACCTCCCAGAGGGGAATAGAATCAGAAAAAAAAGTGTAACTCATGGGTTGAGATAAGAACAGGCTAATAATTCAAACAAAATAAAATATACTAATAATACTGATGATAATAGTAAGAACAATAATAATAATAACTGTAATGAAAAAGAGACACACAGAGAGGATAAAACCCAAGAAAGACAAGGGATGCACAATACAGTTGCTCACTATACACTGATCAATACCCAATCCATCCCCAAGCAGTGATTGGTTGATCCCTGCCAAAACCCCCCAGTTTATAGACTGATATTTATAGCATGACATTCTCTGGTATGGAATATCACTTTGCCTACTTCAGGTCAGCTGTTTTGGCCATGCTCCCACCTAAATTTCCATGTTCCTGCTCAGTGGCAGTGCATGAGACACTGTGAAGTCCCTGATTTAGGGTAAGCACGACTTAGCAACATCTAAAACATTAGTGTGTTATCAACATAATTCTCATACTAAATCCAAAACACAGCACTGTACCAACTGCTAAGAAAATTAACTCTATCACAGCCAAGCCCAGGGCATTTATGACAAGTTATTAAAAAGTGGAAGTATTTTGACCATATTAGTCTAACTGTGGTAGGTATCACAGGATATTAGCAATGCCACTTTACTAACAGCCTTTAATTAAGGCTGGTCTGCATAGTATTCATGTAGTTACCATGTTGCCTGCTCAGAGCAGGCTGACATGGACCCAATATACCTGGGGGATATGGTCAAAGACCAATGGATTCCAGCAGTTCTGAGATCAGGAGTTGAGTGTTAAAATTGAAGGAAACACAAAATTAAATAGTTTCAGAAAAACTCCCCCAGAAGACACAAGAAGATCCCAACAAAATGGTAC
The DNA here is from genome assembly GCA_013400215.1 of Cisticola juncidis. Lineage (NCBI taxonomy): Eukaryota > Metazoa > Chordata > Aves > Passeriformes > Cisticolidae > Cisticola > Cisticola juncidis. The sequence goes on along the minus strand of VXBR01002800.1, from coordinate 842,419 downwards.
CATTGTTACTGAAATGGAAATGCTGGTGTATTACTGAGCTCCACTGCTATGTAGCTACAGGCCTGGAAACCAGCGATCTCCTCTTAAAAGGTCTCCATTTTCTAAACAGGCTTAATGCAGAAGATTATTTGAGATAACTGGATATAGCTAATCAGAGCTGCACAGCTTGCCTATTGTGAAAATCCTTAATTTTCTGTCAAATGACAAGAGCAAACACATATGTTGCTGGCAATCCTGCTGCAAATGTAGTCTTCTTCATTATAGCTCTGCCATTGCCAGTATAAGAGCTAAATATGTTAACAGCTAGTCTAAAATAACAAAATCAAGATAAATTGCTAAAGCACTTAAATTTTCTTTTTTTGGTTACATAAAGTATTCAGAGTTTATATACACAAGTGGAATAAACTGGATCAGATAACATATAGGTATTACTTGTAACATATAAAATTTAAATGAGATAAAGTTACTAGCCTTGGAACAAGGAATGTTTGAAATGTAAGAATGTCTTACAACAAAGACCAATGCCATTAGTGAGAAACGGGATTTTTGGTAAAACACATCAGCCAGCTTAAAGCCAACACTTGATATTCAGTTCAGCTCTGATTTCAGCATGAGACTGGACTATCTGCTAGCTCTTTCCATGGCACCCTCCAAGTCACGATTGAGGAACAAAGGTTCATTTAGTCTGCTTAGCTCTAGCCCTGCCATTATGTCAGCTCCTCCTGTTTTCTAGATTAATGGCAGCCTCCAGTTATTACCCAGTGGCCTCAGTCCAAGGCTGGACTTTCCAGAGGCTGAAGCATAAAAGAGCAGAAGCCTGATGCTGGTGATCATCCAGAACACTTGGTTTCCAAATCAAGATAAAACTGCAATCTTCCTTTTTTTTTTTTTTTCCTGCTGTGTGAAGGATCCTGTTTTTTTTATCTGTCCAGGATAGATCTCATCAGTAAAGGGCTTTTACACATATTTTCATACACCACTGCCATTGTCCTTTGTTCCAGAGCGAAGTGTTGGCAAAATAAGCCCAGTCATCACAAAGTGTATTATTATGTGCAGACACACTATTGAATAAAGTCAGTCTTGGTCAGAACAGAACTGTCTGAACACAGCTCGGTGCTTTTTCATTCTGGGATTAATTAAGACTGAGGAAAACACTGCAAAATCCTCTCCTAGAAGACCAAATCCAAGCACTTTTAGAAGGCACATCATGGACATTTGCTTCTACATGTTATTTCTGTGTTTCCTAGCAGAAACTCATTAGCAATTCAGTAGTGAAGGGATTATTCATTAGCTGGTAGCAATATGGAGCTGAAAACCACATAAGAGTGCCAAAGGAGGCTTTTATCTGTATTGAGCAGATAAAGGACAAAAGCAAAAACATAGCAAAGGTTTGAAAGTCTTGGCCTAAGTGTTATTCTTTCAGTCAAAATAATTTTTGTGAAAAACCTGAAAAATACTTTGTGTCATCTCTTACAGAGAATGAATGAATATCTAAGGTTTGCATGGAGGAAGGGCAAGTCCACAAGTGAGCAGCAGAAAAACTCCTGCAGGCTTGGCACAGCAGCAAGAACACGTGCAGATCAGATACTCCTATTGCCAGAAGTCCTTTGCGTGTGCTCCACTGCAACAATTACATGAGATATTGCACGTGCATTTACATCTTTATAAAAGAAAGACCCAACAGACAAACAGATGACAGCTCCCCACAGTGGATCCACTGCTGCTGGAGGAGCTTGTGTTCATTCTGCTTTCAGGCACTGTTGAAACAAGACGTTTCTAAGTGGGCAGTAAATGTCCTGATGCAATGCATTTGTAAAGTGTTATAAAAACTCGCATGGCCGTATTTCACTGAAAAGAGATTAGATACCCTTCACTGAACTTTTTAGTATTCAGCTCAAAAGAGAGTACCTGACCTACTTAAATCTGTCTAGATGCTTAAATGACTCATTTTTGTCAACTCAAAGCCCCGTAGTTTAAAATGTTATCGCAAATGAAAATTTAAAACTTAATGACTTTATCTACATTTTTTTCATTATAAGTGCACACAGTATCTTGAAATCCCTTAGTATGGATTTGTGTGCATCTTTTAAATAAAAAAAAAATTCAGCAAATGCAATACGCTTTCTAAGATCTTAAAATGAGCAAAAGATGAAGAACTGCTCATCCAGCTAAACTTCAGCTAAACAGCTTCCCCCAGCATTTGGGATTGCTTATTTTTGTCATCTAGGAAGTCAGAATGTGCCTTGAGAGTGATGGGTGGGAAGTTATGCAGAGAAACACAAGATGAGAAGTTAGGATTCAATTCCCATCTCAAGAAAAGCTCTCTGGTTTTGTGTAATCTTGCTTGACGCAAAGCTGAAGGAGACCTCTTGAGCCATGGAGTCCAGAGTCCAGAATCCATAGTAAAAAAACATGATATGTACATGTGTGCCTAGCATAGCTGCTGTACAGTGGGGGTCATGATGGGACAAGCCTTGAATCACAGCATCAGAGAGGACCTGCTGCTGCACATGCATGATCACTTTGGCTTCAGGAGATGAGTTTCAGCAATGGTGTCATTTGTCAGTGCTTTATGCAATTATGCTGAGCCACAGCTCTCTCTGCTGCCCTGCATCAGACAAAGTTCCTCAGCTGGTGACTAGGGAAACATTATAGAATGAATCCCTGAGCAATAGTTTCATTTAAGGTTGCAATTGCTTCCCTTTTTTCCACCTCTGAGCTCCACCTGCCCACAGTGGAATTTGGGTTAAAAGCTCAGAAAACTCTGACTGCTTGGTAGAGAGGCCTTCCCTCTTCATCAGAAGGTGAATGCCCAAGAGCTCCTTCTTCAGGAGAGATTTTTCCCTTCCACAGTGAGCAGGCAGATGTTGATTTATCTTTACCCTGGCAGCTGGTGGGTGGAACAGACTCCTCCCAGCAGCAGGAGTAGGTGGGGGTAGGCAGCCCTCCCCCTGTGCAGCTGGGCTAAGGTTTGCAGTCACTGGACAGACTTGCAGCAAAACTTCGACGGTGCAATGTAGGAAAAAGACCATAGATAAACCTGTCTGGCTCCAAGGAACAGCACAGCTGATTTTGCACCAGTCCACAGTCCTTTTAATCTAGATGAGAGCGCTGCCCTGACATGACCTACAAGCTGAGGAATTAGTTAATTTTCCCCTCTGAATAATAGCTCATGTAAAATTAGTAGGAAGGAAAAAAGATGTGCTAGTTAACCACCACATCTTTCTTGGCAGGAGGATGTAAATGTTGAAGGCAGAGATAATATTACCTCCCCTGGGCATTAGACATTTGGTGGTTTGGAGCACATGTGCCTTTGATAATCAACATCAGTATCTCTTTCATGTCACTGAACAGAAAATAGGGCCTCTTCAAAGAGACTAACTCAGAAAAGAAACTGTTAAACAGGCCTGACTGGGTTGAGCAAGGCTGGAAATTAAGTACCCTGGAGGGGCAGGATTAGAAGTGAGGTCAGCACTCTCAGACAGGACAAGGGAGTGCATTAATAGCCCTCTGTACTGCCTCTGAAGTTCAGATGGTTGTCACTGAATATCCATGCATTCTCCCCCTCCATATGCTGTTCTGTTAATTAGCATTCTGCCTCCTTGTCATAAAATACATGAATTAACTGGTGGCCAGGAGCTTACTGGCCTAAGCTTTTGAACTGCTATGGAGTTTCAATTACACAGCCTCACCGAGAATTATTTATTTTTTTTAATCCTGACTTTTTCATGATGTTAATCCACTAGCAGATATTTGTCCTTTATCTAAGACACCAAGGCATTCAGCAAATGCACATGAAAGAATGAGGCTTTGTTCCTTTGCCATCCGGACTCCTGTTTCATGTGTGCTTCAAATAAAGGAATTATTCCTTTCTAATGACTCAGTTTTCTTTGCTTTAACCCTTCTAGAGACAAATTACTAGCTGTACACTGATGACATAATTTCTCTCCTGGATAGTAACTAATACAAAGTTAACCTTTCAGCAGAAGCACATTTAGAAAAGCACATCCATTTTCAGCTTTGGAATTTCAAAGGTTCTTAATAAAGCTGGGCTTTGATTAGCAATGTTCTTGGCTTTTGAAAGTGCCTTGCAATGTTCTATTATTCTGGATTGTCAAAACATCTCAAGGAATGCTATGGAGCAAGAGTAGGGAGTCGAGGCTGTGCTTACACAGGTATCTCTGCAGCGTAACTGAGAACCACGGCCAGGTCCCCAAGTGAGGTTTGTCTGTCCCTCCATGGCTGGGCCATTTGGAAACACTGAGCCCTTGGAGCCACATGCAGGGAATACTGCACCCTGACAGCACACTCTGTGTCAGGGCAGGCTGGCTGGCCTGGGTGGGGAGCAGTGCTGGTGCATTTTTGCTGCTCGCTGACCCACAGCTCTGAGTCACAGAAACCAGGGGATCTTGGCAAGATACTTAATTGTAAAAATTCAAAGATACCTCCTGATGAAAGCAAAATGAAACAAGAGATTTTGTTTAGGTGACTTAAGGTACAGTCATTCATTGAGTCCAGGCTCTTTGTGACAACTATTTTCAAGTATGGTTCTTTCTAACAAGGGGTTAGTTTCTGACCAGTGTAAATGTCTGTAAACCAATTAATTACTACTGGTCTGGTCAGGAAACATTGTCAAGCACATTGCTAGCAGGCCCAGTATTTAAGCACAGATGAAACTGGTAGTTTGGATTCTGGAGTCAGTAGCATCTGAAAGAGTTTGTCATTGTCTGCAGAGGTCTGGGCATGTACTTTTTGAACTGAGTGCCAGCAACTTGCTCACTTCTCAAGTTGATAAAGAAAAATGGAAACACTTGACAGCAAATCTTCCACCATCCACTGCTCAATGCTTAAACTGCTCTGGCTTAAATTGCTTTGCACATTCTCTCCCCGATGTACTCAAATGTATTATTTCTTTCAATTTCCACTTCTTTCCAGGAGCAGATTTTTACACTTTACCTCCTAGATTATTTCAACACTCAGCCCTAAAAGCTTAGCTGCAGAGGACCTTAAGACCTGATGCAGATATTTTTTCCAACTAACAGGGAGTTAAGCTCTTGAGAGGCTCACAAACCAAGTGTTGTTTCTATTGAACTAGAGAGCAGAGCCTGGTAAGCAGGGTCCTCCCAAAGCTGCACAAAAATGCCAGATGCATAAACTTGAACGCTTTTCCTATGTGCCCAGCCAGCAGGAGAGCCAAGGGAAACAGGAGAGATTAAAACTTTATCTCAGACAACAGACTGCAGCACTGCCTCCCCACAGTTTCTGCTGCAGCTTGGGGATTTAAGTTACATTTAGGAGGAGTCTGGCTGATGAGCCAGCATACCCCAAACACATCTGGGCCTGCCCCTAAATCAGCTCTACCAAGATGTGCAGGGGGTGTTACTGGCACCCTGGTACAGCAGCTATCTCTGTAGAAGAGCAGTGAACAAGAAAATAAGAGACAACATTTGTGTCAGACCTCCTCTGTAAGCTCAAAAATCTCTGTGCAGGACATGTTCACCATTTGAACCCATCCCTGCTTCATTGTGCACATGCAGATCTTCAAGAGGATCTTCTCTCCAAAACTCTCCCCAAGAATTTTAAAGCAATTAAATTTCACAGTATCTTTTTGAGGAAAGTACTGCTGAGTGTGGATTTTTGGCATTTTTAAAGTAAAAGACACTGAGGCCTGATGAAATTAGGAGTCTCAGAAAGTCAGAGTAGAATCGGGAACAAACCAATCCCAAACTTCCAGTGTGTGCCATCACACACTCATTTCTCCATGATGCAGCTCAGAAGAAACAACAGGCACACCTCGGATGCTGTTCTAAATTGCCAAATGTAGATTAAACTTTTTACCCTAATTGTCTAGTCCTATTTCTAACTCTCTTAATTCTCAGTCTCAGTCAACTGGCATCCAGTTCAATGGTATCTGTATAGGTCCACAAAGGTGGCAAAAATTTAGAGCTGTAAGATATTCATATTTTTTTAAAAGGGCAAAAAGGTATATTTGGTAAATTCGATCAAAGATCAGCAAAACTCCTTGGATATTTCTCTTCTTCTACAGAAGAATTTTTTACTATTTAACTATTTTTACTAAATAACTGCAAATCAATGAATTCTATTCAAAATGAACTTTCAGTATTGTTTGTTTAATTGAGAAACATTTTGCTGAAAAGCCACAAGAATAAGTGCGACAGTCTCCTCAACAATCTCTTTTACCTCTTGCTTTGTAGAGAAAAAAGATTGGGACACTGCTGTCCATTTCTTTTTTTTTTGATCCTGCTTTAGCCAGGGATATCAAAAGATGCAGGTGACAAACTGGATACTTACACTTGCTACAGTAACATATGTTCACCAGTACCAATGAGAACAATGCAATTAAGAGGAAGTTTGATTTATAAAAAGTAGGCTGAATAAATATGCAGACGTACAAACACGTTACTACCATCATTCCATGGGGTAAAAAAGGGGTAATGGCCTTTTTTTTAAAAATTTCTTTCAAAGAGGCAAATACACAGATTTCAAAGCAGCATTCTCCTTCGTGGTGCACTTGTTACTACAAACAATACTTGCAAAGGGGTCTCTGTTGACCATGACAGGCCTGAATAAACACTCAGCTGGCACACAGGTTTCCATTAGCAGAAGTTTACATGCCTTGTCATGCTTCTCCAGCCATCATTTGTCACTGTGCTTTGCACAAGATCAGCAAACACTATTCTCTCACAAACTTTCCCCCATTACTTTCTTAGGAAGAGAGGAAGAAAAAAATTTTAAAAAGGTGAGGGGTTAGAAGGGCAGCACAATCATTTCTTCAGCAGAGCACTCAAGCTTTGCATTGAAAGGCAGCTTCAAGCCTTCTCTGCACAGACCAAGAGCAGTGCCCTGCTGCTCAGCAGTCTCTGAGGCAGCCCTGCTGGCATAAGGCTCTGCTCCTTGAGAGCACAATGGAGCCAGAGCCACAGGGTGAAGCACAGCCAGGCTCAGGGGTTGTTTCAGTAGTACTGAACTGGCCGCAGCATCTTGGTGCTACCAGCAGATCTGCAAGCCAAGCAATTGTCAGAAATCATCTGTTTTCAACTTTCACTGACCTTAAAGACATATAGAAGTTTCTTTGCTCATGCTGGACTACTGAGTGCTCAGACATATTCCTCACAGAGACAGGGTGATTCAAAGGATGGGCACGTCAGGCAACTTCAGGTACACACAAACGATGAGTACACACAAACACAAAAACCGCCCCTCAAAATATATAAGGATTTTGACATAAAACCCACACCTAAAGAAAAGCAGTCCACTCAGGGGTGTGTTCATAAATATACTGCAGAGACTGATCCTCTTTACACAAAGTAAACCTTGAGCTCAGGCCTTGGGCTCATGATCAACATCTGGTGAAGAGTCAAGAGGACACTTTGTCATTGCTCCCCCCAGCAGAAACAAAACCCTCAACTCAGTCTGGTTCCAGTTTAGAAGCAGTGACATTTGGTGAGTCAAAGTGACCTCAGCGTCATTGGAACTCCCTGAGTGCTCTTAAACAGCCAGCAGGGATTTAAGGGAATAGCAAGAATCAGATGGAAAAGCATCAGGTCTGGGGACAGTGAAGCTACAGACCCAAAAGGTCATCAGAGCCCCACAGCGAGTGCCTGAGCCACAGGCACGCTAGTCCAGCCCTCAGGCTAAACAGTGGCTGCAGAGTTCAGCAGCCTGGGGAGAAAATCCCCTTTCCTTCCCTTCCCATCCTGCCCTCCCCTGGCTGCATCTGCTGCCATGGGCATTTAACCAGTAAAGGCACCTGGAAGTCAGGCTGCACGTGTTTGTTTTTACGAGGCAGGGCAAGGGGTCAGGCAGCAAAGCAGAGATGGAGAAGCAGATGACAAGCTGTTTTTGTGCCTCCCTAGCAGTGGGAGATGCCACCTCCCTGCAAAGCCCAGGCAGCTGCACACCTCCAGGTCCCAACCCCTCTGAGCTACCCACAAGGCATCCATCAGGGCCAGGGAATGGGCAGAGCAGCACTGGTACCCCCAGAACTATGGCTTTTTAGAAAGGACAGAAAAATAAGAGAGTTCAGTTTCTTTTGCTGCTTTCCTCATGGTTAGGAGAGTAGGGCAGATTCAGGCCTGCTCCAGAGGAACGTCGTTCAAGTGAACCACTCATGCTCCCTCTGCTAAACTTCTATTGAACAGGTAAGGCTGAATGCCAGACACTGCAGGGATGGGTTTCACACTCAGCTGCCCCAAGGAAGGGAGGAACAAGCCCAGGGCCTCCCAGTGCCCACTGTCACCCTGCCATCACATGTCCCTGCCAGCTCCCAGTATCCAAGCAGGCCAGCACGGGGTACCACAGTTAGATTTGTCCATACAAACCCTCTTTCCCCATGATGCCACCTGACTACACAAGTGGCTCTTCAAACACCATCAAAACCACCATCCATGCTTTAGGGACAGGTTCTTTCCTGCTGCCTTTTCTCCTCTATCACTGATAATCCTCCCTGCCAGAGCATACATTCAAATGTGTGGAAATACTCAAACAGCTGGAGCACTGCAAAGAGCTAGACAGCCTAGCCCTCAAGGACAAACTGCCCCCAGCAAGGGGAAATCCCACGATTAGTCTGTGAAAGTAGCCTTCAAGCAGGACTTGGTGCCCAGCCCGTTCATCCTTAGATGTTATTGCCCCTTGGAGCAGGATGAGTATCGACACAGGGGGTGGGGGACCTTTGTCATGCAGCTGGAATGTTAACATCCTCCAGACTTAAACGGCGCCATCTGAAGAGCAGTTCATATTCTGAACTTAATTTTTCATGTGTACATCATGAGGTCCTAATAAAAATGTTGAAAACTGTCTTTGTTGTCCTCGGGTCCCTACAGGACTTACTTCTCCTTTGGCATTTCTCATTGTTGTCATCTGTAGACAACAAGATTGCTGTTAAAGTTATGTTACCAGCTTTACAAAATGAAAAGGATTTTTTTAAAAAAGAGAGGAGGAAAAAAAAAAAAAAAGATGAAAGAAAACAAAACCAGAAAGAGGATGGGGAGGAGGGAGGGGGAAGTGGGGGAAGAGAAATGTGCCAGGAAGCAATATAAAAAAAAGCAGGGACTTTTGATGTTTACTTTTCCCGCCTCCTTGGCTGAATTATAGGGCGTAGCATAGTATTTTCAGAGCATCTTTTACAAACTTTATTTAGTCCAGTGATTCACATTTCCCGAGCAAGGTTAACCAAAGGGATGGGTGTTTCTCCCTTTGCCCCTAACTGTGCCCCAAATTTCAGATAAATTGTATCACATTTTTAAAAAGAATTGTCAGAAAGGAACTTTTCCTGATCTCCTCCAATGGTATTGTTTTCCCTAATAATGTGCAGGATGGATCATTACTTATTCACTTTAGAGAGTAATTTAAAAATACTTAACACAACCTTGAGCCTCAGACTTTGATAAGACCTGCACATGATTAAGATTGAGAACTTCATGGTCGCTGCTTTCCTAAGCCTGTCATTTTCTTCCAAACACACATGCCTTGTCTGAAAAAGCAAAAAGTTACACATGTAAGTCGGCTGACTTTCTTTCCTGGAGAGATTTGAGCACTCTCTGGGAGCAGGTAGAGCTGAAATCAGTTGCCCAGAGAAGACATCAGAGCTTATCTGGGACTTCTAGGCTCACACTGAGAGCACCTGAACCTCCAGGCTCCAGCAATTCCCCTGAGCAGCATAGGCTGCAGGCTGATGCAGTGCTTGCCTCTCTGTGATCACAGGGACTGTAAAAGTGCCAGAGTGATGAGCCCTCTTCAGCTGGCAGAATTTATTTCCTCTTTCTTATGCAATACCTGTGCAGCACTTGCAGCTCAACTCCCAGCCCATGACCCCTGCAGCTGGGAGAACATCTCCAAGAACTCATGCAAGGCTGTATGGGGGCTTGCAGACCCTTAGTTCTGTCCAGTCTGTGCATGGCTTCTCATCCTTTCTGGCTATGCATTAGAAGGAACAGCAGCAGCCCCATCAGGGCTACAGGAGAGTGTGCACATATACAGTGGCTGGGAGGTGCCAGATACTCAGTTAAAGCAACAAAGAGTTAAGTGCATAAGGCATGGCAGGCAAAGCAGCCCTGTCCTATAAGAGAAAAGGTTTGAAAAAACCCGTATCCATCAAGGAATATCTGAGTTATAAAAAGAAAATAGTCAGCATAGGAAAATTTTACCCTTTCCTGTTTCCTTTTCTCTGGCTCAAAGAAGATTCTACTGTCTCCACAAGAAACAACTGTAAGGTCAGTTTCTTTGAAGGGAACAGAGAAGAGAGCCTCTGGTTTCTTTCCAAAAAGCAATTTATTTTAACCTCACAAAAGGTCAGGAAGCACAAATTGCAATGGATACTCTTCCCGTGTAGCCAAACGTATTTCCAAGCAGAACCGTGATGTTATAAGGAAACAAACAAGTAAATATAAGGAGGCCAAAGAAAACCTCAACCTGCAAACATTTCTGACTGTAGAATGGTATCACTCTCACATTTAAATGTGGGGGCTGGAATGGGGGGTCAGAAGTGGTAGATTTGACTTAGATAAGAATAGATCAATTTTGGAGGACAGTTACACATCAGAAAAAACATCCCAGCAGAGAATGAAACTCCACCAGCTTGGCTTAGTCTTGATTTTCTGTCATTCCTTTATGCAACAACAGAAATTGTGTATCAGCCAGAAAATTCATAACTCTGCTGGAAAATGTTGAATGGATACAGCAATATAAGCAGTCTGTTATCTACAGTAAATGAGGATTTTTAGGTCCTTCAGCCCAACCTCCATGCTCCTAACAGCAGCATGTTTTGCTGTTTGGGTGCTTTTATTCCCACATGGCTCCCTCCTAGTTACATGTAGCTCCACTTCAGCAAATGATGGAGGAAAAAGCAAAAGATTACCTGGGGAAGAGTGCTTAGCTTGGAAACCAGGACCATCATATTTACTTTTGTGGGCTTAATCCAGAAGGTATTTTGTGGATATATTCTCAAGTTGACAAAAATTAATGAGATATAGATCCTACAAGTGGAAAAACCTACTGGATAAATTTATATTATTGCCTATTGATATCCCTAGTGCTAAGGAAGCCTAAGAAGGAGTGGAAACAATGTGGCTGTGTCTCCAGAGGGTCCTGTCTATTTACTTGCTCTCACTGGAGTCAGCACAGGCTCTTAGGAGCCCTGCCTGAACATTTGTGGAGGATTGCTGCCTGCCTGAAAATGGTCTGGAGACCAGAGCCCTCTGCTCCAAGCACCAGGAAATGGAAATGGAAACAGAGACTTTCTGGCTTGTGCTCACACAGCACCCAACACAGGGCATCACAGACTATCAGTTTTCCATCCCCACTGCCATACCAAAGCAAATAACAACTGTCTCGCTGAGTTCCCAGGTAATGAAGACAAACTTTTCTCTGCCTGCCATGGCCACTGACAGTTTATATTAATCCAAGTGACACCACCATAAAGTGCTGGGCTGTCAGACTGGAAAGCATTTTACTCTCAGCTGTTTCTGATATGTTTGTGTGCATAGTTCAGTTTACCATTAGGAAGGGCAAATAATGACCCATCTCTAATTTAAGGCTGGGTCCCTTAAGTAATAAATTGAAAGTCAATGTTTAAACAAAGAGACACAGCTACAAATTCAGCATGACACTCTCCAGAAAAAGGGGTCACTAGGCAGCAGAGGCCAGACAAACTTCATCTGCCCCCTAGGAGTTTTCTGCTGTACTTGAATGACCACCAAAGACACCATTCATCTTTACTGATCCCTGTTCCTAGCCATACAAGGGTCTGAAAAAGTCAAGCCAGCTACTGGATGTAGGTGTGTGAAGGGTCCTACATGCCTTTTTTCCTTTGCAAACCATCACAGACATGCAGCTGGGACTGCAGCAGCCCAGCAAGCAATCTGACATGCAACAAAGGATGCATTTTGCACAGCAAGACCTAGTGAAGGGAAAAGACTGTGCCTCTGTGACAACCTGAGAGATGGGGAGGGACCTAAAATGCACCAGTGGAGCCCTTCCAGTGCTGATTCACAAAAATCACCATGGCCTGTGGCATCACAGGCCATCATCACTTCTTCCACCATCATTTGGGAATGAGGGGTGTGAAATACTGCTGAAGAATTCATAAAACCTTCTCCCTACCTCTCCCCTCCATAATCTTGGGGCAGAATGGTAAAAAATTGAGTAGGATTTTCATTGGGAAGATGATGCAGCCATGTGGCTGTTCCTACTGATTTGAAGATAAACTATCTGTATCAGAGCTCCTAGATGCTTGGATACACATATAATCTTCCAGTTTAAAAGACTATTTACTACTTTCTCCACCACTTTAAGCTTTCTGTCAACACTGATAACTCCCATCTAGGATATGAAAATATTAAAAGTGGTTCCACTTGACAGTAATAAAATTATTTTTTAAGAACTTGTAAAACTAAACAGCTCTTTCATTACACTCTTTCTGCATAAGCCAGTAATGTTTCCTGATAGACAAGAAAGAACAGTTGTACCCTATGGAAAAAGGCATTTGAAAGCTAGAATAACTTCCCCTAAAGAGCATTCAAAAGCAGACAATGGTTGCATAAAAAAAAAACAGAAAAAAAAACCTTAATGATATATATTCTCCTAGGGTTGTGGTTCTGCTTCAAAAATGTAGAAGAGGATGGGAAATCACTGAGTGTCAGCATAATACAGTCAAAATGATGGAATGAGTGCCTGGTACATAACCAGATTTCTTATTTTTGGATATGTCCAGATGCTTCTTGCTGTCCTGACATGTAGTTCTTAGAGCTTTCCCTTTTCTTCTCTCTACTTGGAATAGGAACCTACACAGTCAGCTGCCTGGGTGAATGAAAAATAAGCCTTCATTCCAGAGCACACAGTTGTATGCAAATATTCCTATTAAAATCCCAGTCTCAAATTTAACCTCTCAGCAGTCCTGCAGACCAATATGTTCAGTCTCCTCTAAACTGTGAAACCTAATGAGAAAATGCTCCCACAAGCTGTGTCTGACCCTGAAGTAGAAGAGCTCAGTTAACCACACAAACCTTGAATGTGCAAATGAAGAATCCTCCCTGCCAGATGCTGCTTCTTCTGACAAACCTCATCCTCAAACAGTGTCAAGCATATGCAGCCCTGTGGGTGAGTGCTGCAGGGACAGGTGGCCTGGTTGGTATTACACTTTTTTTTTTCTTTAACTTTTATAAGTTTTGGGTTTTAACTCCTTAGGCACTTTCAGAGCAATAGATGTAGATTCTGAGTGATTTTACAGCTTAAGGGATAGGAAGATTGTACCTACATCTGTTTGTTGTTTCTTTTTTTTTCCAACCTGCCTCACTTCAGTGCAACTACAAAGATGTTCATGCCCAGGAAAAGGTCAGCAAGGGACAAACCCTGACATTTGATGCCCTGTTTCAGTGAGGACTTGTAGGACATATTAATTGCCAGTTTGTTGTGGCTATACGCCTGCAGAAAAAAAGGTACAAACTGAAGTGCCTTCCACAACTTGGTCACACAGCTGTGTAAAAAACATTATGGGAATGCTAATTCAAAAGTAAAAATTAAGGGTTTGATTTTAAAAGCCTAACCAGTAATGTGTTTGATGAGAAAATGAGAGCTGCCATGCCTAAATGAGCACATCTGGTCAACTTTATTTTTAACAGGACAAAGACTCTTTTCTCTGAGGCCAAGATACTAGGTCTTTAATCTTTTTCCATATTTCTCATGCTTATCACATAAGGGCTTATCGTAAAGATGTCTTTATCACTTCTTCCTTTTGATTAAAGGCCATGAGTAATGCTAGCCAATATCAATAACAATGCCCTAAAAATAAAATTATCATCAAACTAGAACCTTGCAAGGAACAGTGTTAGTTTCACTAGTCCCTCATGTATAGATCAGACAGTGCACTCAGAAGGAAAAAAGAAAAAACCTACAAAAACCCACTACATGCGAAGAGCAAGTCTCCAACTATATTACGTTTGGAGAGTATCATTCATCTTACAGACAGTGAAATCCTGGGTGATCTTTATTTCACATTAATCACAGTTAAATGGCTCAGGTATTAGGCAGGCAGGCTGGGGGAGGAGAGACAGGGAAGAGAGAGAAGGGGTAAAAGGAAAAGTTGGCTCAAAACTTCATTCTAAACAGAAACCAAATGTTAGTCACTTTGAAGTACAATAAATTTGTTTAAGATTTGAGTCAAAAGAAACAGTGAAAGTAATTAGTCTTGCCACACATTCAGTGATCATCAAATGAAAAACCAGTGCCACATATATGCATACAAACAGAAATACACATTGGTCAAAAATATGGGCAAGATGTATCATCCATGTGAAATGTGAGACTACAACTAAAAACAGCAAAAAAATTTCCATAAAAGGCATTAATTGCCAACCAAGTTATCACAGACAATTGGTATGTATATAAGACACAATGATAATAAGGACATTTAATCCTAAAGGAAACAAAATTGTGGGAAATCATTTTAGTATTTAAAAAGATTTAAAAATTGCAGTTCCATGTCATTCTACAAAGGACTAGTGTTTTCCCATAAATTATGGCAGATTTCAAGGAAAATGGTAATGGTAAAAGAATCAAAGACATTTGAAAGTTTTCTGATTTAAAATGATGCTGCTCATTATAAAGTACGTGGTTTTAATTACCTTCTTCCTAAGACCACTAAAGCTACATGTTGCAGGTACTCTTCCTCACATACTGAAAAATCTTGTAAATTTGTCATCAACAGCAGCAAAATTATTTGCAAATTGGCAGAATTTTCATTAAGAGAATGAAATTATGAAAAAGTGCAAAGATGACATTTCTGTCCTTCACTGCCAAAATCAACTGCTGAAGAAAAGCCAGACTATAATGATACTTTTAATACATACATCCCCAGTTCATGTGGACCTTCACACCAAAACCCTGTCTCAGCTACCACAAGCAAAGACTCTGCATTATTCATTTTGCTTGAGAATTTTCCTTCTAACTTAATCAAACATCTCAGTTTCATACCTTAATAAATGCTCTTCAAGCAAGTAACAACCCATAAAATTATTTTTTTCAATATACTGGTTTGTCAGTTTTTTATGCACATCATAACTAGCAATTAATTTGTGTATGTGCATATTTATGTCCCGGAATTCGCAGATTGTGATGTTCTTTTGTAGAGATTTTATTTTAAAAAAAAGACAAAAAGCATTAATAAAGTTAACCAAATGCTATGAATTATTCTGGTTTTGAACATGTTTGAGCAAGATAGAATGAGGCATTTGACCTGCTTTTGATCATTCACTTTCACAAAGTATTTCAACCAGGCATCTGATCTGCATGCGCAGTTGATTTTTTTGAACAGTGACAAATCAAAACATGTGCAGAGCTAAAGCACAATCAGTTATGTGGAGGTTAATAAAATGTCCTGAACTGGAATTCCTTCAACATATCTGAATTTAAGCCTTCTGTACATGTGTTTGCTTTGGGAGTATTTGAAACTGGACTTCATTAATGAATAAAATTGCTGGAAGATCTGCAAGTCTGCTCAGCACCTGCTATTTTTATTTTTTTTGGAATCCAGTAGTAACATTGGGATCTGTACATCTAGTCATGTTAGTTGAACAGAATCACTGGTAAAACAAAGATAATAGTGAAAAAAAAGAAAAATACTCCCCTGATTTTTCCTGACTACAAGCCATGCAGATACCCGATTTGCCTTTTCTTTGGTGGAATAGTGGTGTTTCGGCTCTGAATCAGCAGCCTGGTACCTCCCAGGAAAACAAAACATATTTTCTGTTTTTAAGATCTCATATAACTGGGCTGTGTGGTCTAAATACAGATTTTTAAAAGCAAATGCTTATTTTCATAAGAATTTCAGGTGCCTCCTTACCTGACTGAGCAACTCATTTATCCTATAAAAGTACTGGTATCCCAAACCAGTTCCCACACTCTGCCAGGTTTCCAGAACTTTACACTTTCTAAACCATGCCCCCTGCCCAAAAATCTCAGCTATAAATTGTAGCAAGAACGTGGCACTCAAGGAGAGTGGAGATACTGAAACAATAGCCTGGGATGGAAAATCTCTGATATTCCTACAATTAAAGGCCTATATTCTGCCTCCTGGAGAGGAAAAGAATGCTTTTTAAAATACTATTGAAACATTTGTCAAAAAAATTCATAATCCTTGTGTGTGACTGACAATGAGCTGCAATGCAGAAATCTTCTTTTCAGCCCTTGCTTTATTCCCTAAAACTCTTTCTGCCCAACACACATAGAACTGAATAAATAAAGTTTATAATCTTCTTGCAAGTGGCAATAAGACTATGCAATGGCACCTGCCTAAAGGTTAATTTTAAACCTATAGATTTATGTTTCCCAATTGGTGTTTTTGCAGTTAGATTTCACATGGGCAGCAGAAATGAGCACAACAGGAAAATTCCTCTATCCAGAGCACACAATGGGTCTTCTGCTTCAGGTCCAGCCCAGCCCATCCACAGAGACCCACGGTTGGCTCAGAGAGTACCCTCATGCTTTTACAACCTCTCTGCCATGAAATATGGGGCATTTCTCCCTTGATGAAGAAGAGCAGTTTGATTTATTGCCTGTGAAAATATATTCTTGTTAAAGAAGATGTATTTGCAGCTCCAGACAGAAAGGAGCTGTTTGGAACAAGGGGTCAGCTTGTTTCAAGAGAGAGACGAAGATCTCACAGATCAGAGCCACCCCTGTCCTTGGAGATGGTTCTCTTAAGTGATTTAAGACTCCCTAGAGTGGTCCCACATTCAACCGGTCAGGAGATTCACCCTTTCTTTTCAGCCAGGGATTTAGCATCAGGAAGTGGGCCTTGTACAGCTGAAGGATTGCTGTTCTCAGGCACCTCAGGATGCTCACTAGAAACCAGAGGATGCATCAGGCTTTCAGTAGGCGCATCTTTGCTGCCCTGTAAATGGGTGTTTGGGGGTCCCTCTCTCAGGTGCTCTATGTCCCAGCTGGGCTCCTTGCTGGAGTGGGCAGTGCCTGCTGCAGAGCCCAATCTTGTGGCATGAGGAGGAGAGGGGCTTGGGCATCTGAAGTGAACCTAGTCACTGACCCTTTGTGAATTAATGAAGTTAAGAGGGAGTAAAGCAGCTACCAGCACCCAGAGGTAGATCCTTAGGACAGGGATATTCCACACTGATGGGGAAAAGGGGAAAGGCTCTTGGCGGTGAGACCCTCCATACCATAAGAAACCAAAAAGTAACCCAAGCCCATCATGTAAAACCCATCTCTGTGTGCATGGATCTTGGCTAACCCTCCATGATCTGCTGCAGTAACCCTGCATGGGTTGTTTACCCTTTCTGTGCCTCAGTTCTCCCTCCTGCTAAACCAGGGCAAAATTACTGGCTTACCTACTGCCACAGGAAAGCAGTATCCTAGGAAAATATCAAAAATATCAAGATAGACTTAGCTAGGCTTATATATTGTTTTGATATTCCCAGATGAAAGTTCCCTGCAAGTACAAAGTTTTATTATTATTTCAGCTGCTCTCTTCCATAGCGTAATTGCCAAAAAAAAGACTTTAGAAAAGCCTCAGATTAAGCATAATACTTTTCTTGTTAATGACTAGCAAAACACCATATTTGTGACATATGGGACACAAGTGCTTGATTTCTGTTTAGGGCACCAGCATTTAAGAACCAAAGCAAGTTTCACTCCCTGTCTTAGGGAAATCTGACGTAACTTTCTCTTGGAAAATATGTGTTGGGGACTGTCCGGCCCCACTTCTTTGCAATGTACACAATTTCAAATATAATTTATATAGAGACTAACCTAAGGTCAATTATTATTACCATCTTGAAGAAGTGATTGTAAACTGGGAATAGCTTTTGCTTTAATCATTTCTTTTGCTCTACAAAGCAAAATAGAAATAGTTTGTAGTGAAAAATGTGTCTTCCAGTATAAGCATTCAGTGTCAAAAGAAATCATAAGTTTAAAAATGATAGCTTTCAGCTGTTGCTTAGTAAGTCAGTGTTTCTTCTCTTCTGGAAAGCTGATACTCCCTCTTCAGGGGAATTGAAATGAACAAAATAAGAATGGGAGAGGACAAGGGACTTAATGAGCGTGCAGTCTGTCTCGTGATTCTCTCTGTAGGAGATGTTTAACATCATGTTCACTACCCACAACTGCCACATGTAGGTTGTGTCTGAAGTGGCCAGAGTTAATCTCTGCTGGAAAGTTGGTGAAAGTTGGGTGAAAGGCCTTGATTATCTGTGTACAGAATGGACTTCTTCCAACACCATAGCTCAAATGCAAGGTAAACCAAGAAGAGTCAACCAGTCTTTAAGAGAAATCAGGAGGAGAAAGTTCAGGACAAGTTTTGCCATTCTGCCTGGAGAATCTCCATGAGCCACAGTTAGAAACAAAAGATTTCTGCAAGAATTTTCTGGCACTTTTCAAAACCACATCAGACTGAAAATCCAGAACTACAGAAACACCAGTGTCAAGCCTCAAATTCAATATGCCCCATCCATACAAACTGCATGGATTATAGAAAATAAGTCTATCAATAGTGTAGCAAGTTTTCCTACATATAACCTTAACATGTAATGTTAAGGTGTAAGCACAAATAATGCAAGCACTTGAAAGGAACCAAAAGCAAGGTTGCCATACCATTTTCTGGTTTGGTCAGGAGAATGAATTGCCAACACAAAGGCCTTCCTCTGCTTTGAAATGGAGGAGGTGTGTAGTGTGATGACTCTTCATCACTTCCTCTACCTGGCAACACTCTTGCTTTCCCACAGTTTGATAAAGCCATTTACGGGCCAAATTCTAATCCCAGTCACACTCAGTTCCCACTATTCCCTCCCTCAGCCCACAAGGCTGGAAAGAAGATATGCAGTGTACACAGCTGAGACTGAGAACAGCTCATCCTTGGATACCAGCACCCATGCGGGATTAGTCCGAATCTGGATTTAAGATTGGAAAACATGCAAAATTCCTCCAGTTCCTGCTGCTGCTGCCACCACAGTGTGGGTCAGAATGACACCCATTTGAAAGCCTTGCTGCAAGACACTGCTCCAGTTAGGCAGCTTTGTGATGCAGCAACTCATCAGCAAGCAGGCTGCTCAAAAATACCATGCACATGTTTTGCATACTGAAAGCACCCACTGTCTGACGCTTCTAAATGGGTTAAGAGCTCAGAAATTGACTTCTGAAAACCAGCTGTCTTCTACACAGGAAGTTTCTCAGCTTTGACTGCAGATGCCATGGTTTAGGAATTATACTCCCCAGTTCATCCCCATGGAGACTCTCCCAAATCAGATGTTGCTTTCTTGCTCCCCCTTCTCTTCCCACTGCAGCAGGATGCAGTTGGGAATTGGAGGTACAAAAGGTAAAGATCACATTTTAAATGACAGCCACCATTTTTAAAATTTCAAATACAAGCAGCCACGTTAACAAGAGAACATACTTTCTATCCTAAATGTTTTTTCATAGTCTGGATCAACCCTAAGGCAGTATCTGAACTCACTGGGTTTGAGTCATATTATTGAAGGCATTAAGCAAGGCAATTAATTTCCAGTCAAGAAATTAAGATATGTCTCACTAATATCCCAATTTGTACATCAATCTCACTGCATTAAGTGTCCAGATTAAAAAAATAATAACAATAAAAATGGACTCAGACCCCACTGTTTCAGAGTGCTTTAGGCTAACCACAGACAAACACAGCAGGCTGCAATCTGCTTTGGGAAAGGCCAGGAAGTATGGCATTTTTGTAGAAAATGTACAATGTAATGTAAATGCAAAAAATTTGTACAATGGGAGAAATGAATGATACTCTGTCATTAATGGCTGAACAAAGTAGATAGTTACATTGACATGCTGAGGAGATCTGAGGCTTACAGCAGGCCTGCCTAGGAGAAGCCCTGAAATGCAGGGAGAGGAAATTTTAAATGAAGCAAAAAAATGGGAGGATGCAAAGCAAAGTGACAGGAAGATAATTTTGAATGTGCTCCGAGTAGTAACTGGGATTCCCACTAGTGTTAGTCATGCATTATCCAGAAGAGGAATTAACAACTATTTACTCAAGGATAAGCAGATCATGGCAGTCACCCCGAGGACTGTGATCCTATTGCCTGAAGACAAGGGCTCAGTGCTGAGCAGGTGCATACCTGCAGTCCATAAGTTTGTTTCACTGAGCTTCACCACAGTAAAGAGGATGTCTGCACACCTCTGTGTATTGTGACTGTTGATATTTTACTCTGCCTGTACCTTTCCCAAAAAGGGGCAGAACCAGTCTTCTGCTCTTCCTCACAAATAGCACTAGCCTGAAAGACAGATCTGTAAAGCACAGAAATCAGTGCTTCATCAGCACTTCTAGCACCTTCCTAATCCCAAACTTGCTCCTTGTCCCTATTTCAAGTGCTGACAATTTCCAACATTGCCTCTGTACAGAGCTGTCTTCTGCTGTGCAGCTAAATTGCTGTGACCAGGCAGCCACTTGACCAATCTTCAGAAAATATGAGCAATGCCAATGCTTCTGTGAACTGCTGTGGAGCTGAGCTGATGGAGAGTTGGCTCTTGTGGCAGTTCTAGCCACAAGTTTTGCTTTGGCTGCAAGTCTATGGCAGCAACATTAATAAGAAAAAGCCTGAGACTAGTTTTTCTTAAAATTTAGGTCTCCACATTGATTTTGGTGATAAGTTCATGAATATCTGCATTACTTTGAAATAGGCCGTTTTTTGCTTTTGAAATTGGAATGTGTTGAGGAACATAGCTGCAATGTCAGCATCCATTCAGCAAATTAGACTTTGTGCCAGAAAATTGTACACTTTCCCAAGAAAAACATGAGAGAGGAAACAGGAGCAGAATAAGATTGGTCAACCTTACGTGAGTTTTAAAATCATCATTTCTGCAGATGGTATTTGGACTGAACTGACTCTCCCTATTTTCTGGAATCATTTCCTTAGAGACAAACTGATCTGTTTACACTCATGTGACTCAGCTGGAAGCAGATAATAAGCTAAACAAAAACCAGAAAGGGATGAAATATTCAAACTGCACTAAGTGGGCCCTGGCTTGAAGGATCTTAGCACGGCTGTGGCAAAAACATACTTTACATCCCAAGATCCTTTAATATGCTGGATATTTTGTATTGGACACATAGTTTGGAAATCCTTTACTCAGATGATGTCACAACACAGTACATTACCACCAGCAGCAGCCACCTAGCACTTCCCAGTCCCTCATCTCTATCCTGACATGGAGTCAACTCTAACATCCTATTCCTGGATGCACCAGTCAGTTCTATTTCATCCCAAGCCAAAACAGCACTGGAGAGCAGTAGTTGCTCATCTACACGTGGGTCAGGGCCAGTTTTACCACAAGGTCAGGTCCCCACACATCCACCCCAGTTCTCATCCGGGGCAGCAAAGCCACTGGGGACTGCCACATGGCAGGATGTGGTTCCCATGCCCTGAATTGTGTGCACATGGACCTCAGCTTGAAGCCAATACAGAATTCTTGAAATAAGGCCTAAATGTGAAGAAAAAGAAATCATATTCTGGCACATAATTCTTCATAACTTTCTAGTGAACCCAGTAAAAAGCCAAATGTTACAGCATTTAAATTCCAAGTATAGAAACTACTATACTGTTGATAGCCAGCATTAAGTTACAGTGCATTTAAAAGCCTCAGAGGCATGATATAGGCATATACTGCAACAGAGCTTATCTAGCAAGTTCCAGCCTTGATAAGCTAATAATATACTGAAAAAGCTAGCCAAGAGCTTTTAATTGGCTCCCTTAAAACACAGAACCACCATAGAAAAAATACTTTAAAGGAAACAAACTATCACCACTATATGAAGATGTGCCATCCCAAGAGATAACCACCTTGGTGGGGGCCTTCTTAAAAGGCCAGACGGAGCAGGATAGAACATGTAAACTGTATCTCTCTCCTCGAGTATACCCATAAATCTGCAGATGAAATACTGGGAAAAGGAAGTGAGCTAGACCTCACTATTTAAACTCATGATTAGGAGTTTAAATGGTCAAGTTATATGCCTATTTTTATAGATGTCTATCTCTCTATATATGAGCTGTTCTTTCTTCAGCTAAACTTTCCCACATGTGAAGTGTTTTGGATCAACAGTTATTGCAATAACTAGTTTTATTTGAAACAACCTGAGCAAACTTCATACTGGAGCTTTTCTCTGTAGATATTTTATTTTTAATGGTATCAAGTTTTTTGTAGATTTTATCATTCTAAAAAATGACAACTACTCAAAGCACAAGTTATCAACAAATTTTTTTATATTAAGCCAGCTGAAACTGATGTAGTTAAATTGCTGATGAAAACAGCAAAATATAACTATCAATGTATCTTTTACTTTGAGAAGCCTTAAACAGGGATGAAGAGGGGCAGAAGCAATCACACCTTGTATGGATTACCAGACCACTGCCTACTGCTGTGATTCTGCTTTTTTTCATGGGATACTCACAATTCCCAGTGACAGGCTTGGATTATGTAGATAGTATCCACAAGGCTGCCAGTCCCAGGATTATGTAGATATTTACGTATGTCCCTACTGCTCACCAAAGTTTTAAGGAAAGGATGTTCTACAAAGAGCTGCTGTCAGGAGAACACTTAAACACAGGAAAGCAGGACAATTTTAGTTATCTTTAGTGAGAGATGGGCCGGATCTTACAAAGCCAGTCAGGATTTGTACAGACAAATCCGTGGCCAGCACATGGGATAAATCAGGCTCATCTACGCCACGTGCTGGCACCCCAAGCTACATCCAGGCTGAGGAAGAATGTGCAAGCTCCACACAGAGACTTTGGAGTGGAAGTAGTAGTACCTTGCAAACATAGGTGGGGGCCACTAGCTCAGGAACAGGGATAATTTGTACTTTTTGGCAAGGACTTTTAAAGGCTTCTGATTAACTCACTAGCACAGTTCCCCAGTGGCCACCTAAACATCTGTGTAGCCCAGCCAAGGTGGAGAGGAAGGGGAGGAGCAGGGGGTGTGGATGTAAACAGTACTCTGTGCATGAGAAGAGAGCAAGAAGTTCTTAAAATGTTATTTTTATCCAAAGTTAGATATAAAAGAAGATACTACCTGGCATAGATTTTCACAATCCATACCAAGCACGCACCTCTTCTGCTATTGGTAATTTATTCCTATTCCTCCTTCCTACTGTTCTTTCCACCTCTATGGCACAGACTGTATTGCTGTAAGTATCTTGATATAGAGTGGAAATCCACAGTGTAATTTTTAGGGACTGGAAACTGCTTTCTGTCCTTTTGTCATCAAAGCAATTGTTCTTACCCCATTCTTAACCTGCTGTTCCTGCTTCTAATATTCAGATGAAGATTATCTTGGATAACCCAAATGCCTGTAAATTTATTGGCTTCTCTCCTTTCAGTTCTCTCCATTGCTCTGCTGGAAGAAATAAAAAAATAAAAAAAAAGCCTCTCTTCAAACTGCATCTCACTTAAAGGTCTTTGAAGGGATTTAAGATGTCTCTGTACATAACTGGGAAACAGTAATGAAAATTCGTATTAGTGACCCTTTACAGAGTGTTACAAGAAACTATCTGGAAAGTTCACTCTTACAAGTCCTCAGTGCCACTTCCCCCTCACCCTACCAACAGTGTTTGCTAGGCACAGATATTCAGAAGCATTTTTTTGTCTACATTAATATATTGCTAACTGCTTGCCATGCTTTTCTAGGCCCCAAGAATTTGAAATACAAATGTCTGCAGCACTAAAATAACTTTGGGCATAAAACACTAGTATCATCACATATCCATGTGGGAATGGATAGTTTTGCAGTGATGGGTCTTCAAAATCACTGTCTTGAGAACAAGCATTGCTTCCTCAGGTGAGCCATTGATGCACTGACTATAAATAAAAGTATTTGCTGTCAAGCACCAGCACTTCAATAGCAGCATAAACAGTTTTCTGTGTCTAAGAGTGTTTTATGATGGTCCATTGCAGATGGTACAAACTCCTCCAGGCTACAGTCACTGCGGATGGGAAACTCTGCAAAAATAGGTAGGAGCTTGCCTGCTCCCAGCCTTGTATTGTAGGCACAATACAAAAGTCTGGATTAATCTCCCACTGCAGACAAAGCTGTG
Organism: Cisticola juncidis; assembly: GCA_013400215.1. Taxonomy (NCBI): domain Eukaryota; kingdom Metazoa; phylum Chordata; class Aves; order Passeriformes; family Cisticolidae; genus Cisticola; species Cisticola juncidis. The sequence continues at coordinate 818,331 of VXBR01002800.1, read as the reverse complement.
AAAGCCCCAGCATACACGTTGTGGTTCTTCCTAGGCTTATTCTGTGCACAACATCCTTGCAGACTGGCTGCCTGGGCTTAACGTGCTTTGTGTGTTTACCCTTCTCTTTCCAGGAGCATTTACTTAACTCTTATCTTCCTTGGATGCTTCAGGGGCAGCTCCTGGAACAGTTCCCAAAGTTGGTGCATCATTGCCAGTATCATGCATTTTCTTCTCATAGGTGTGGAGAGAGCCACAGGGGATCCATAAGTCTGTATCTGACTCCAGTATTGTCTCTTTTGCACGTGGCTTGTGCTGCCAAAAAACGATGGCAAGAGACCAATCTCACTCCAATACCAGGAAAAACACAGATAGCTTCACACTGATTGCCAGACCTGATTGACCAGAAGTCCTAGTTCTGTCAGAAAGAGTTTTAGACTAGAAAAGCGTCGACTGCCTACATGGGAAAGCTGCTACCTTAAGTAATAAATTGACTTATTTACACCTACTAATTTCTGGAAAGCCCAGTTAATTAAAAGTGTTTCTCTCAGGAGGCAGTTTTCAAGAAATAAGTTTTGATAGGCCCTAAATTTGAGCTTCTGCCAGCTAAGGCAGAGGGATGGCTTCCAGCAGCCATGCACACCTTGAAAAGCATACGCTGTCTCAAAAGCTCCAAAAGATAGCGCCAGAAACTGCAGCATTTATCTACAGGTATTTTACCAGCATTCACAGGTAACAAACAAGAGCAATGATTTTATCTTGTGCAGGAAAGGACAATCAGTCTTATTAAAATTAAGGGTTTCTTCAACAAGGAGGAGAGCCTTCCTTAGGTGTAAGGTGGCATTGCTGCACTGCATGGCCTTACATATCAAACTGCATCTCAATCCATGCTGGAGTCACCATCAACCCTTTCCTTGCCTCCCCAAGGAGCATATTTTTTCCTGCATAGCAGACACCATTACTATCCATTTGAACATTATAATAGCACAGATTCACAGAGGTACACACAGGCTGAGCAGTCTATTTACACTCCTAGGCACAAAAATTCTCATGTGCAAAGAGCTAAAGAAAACCTCCCAGTGATGGTGAGAATGCCCAGCCACCCCTTCAAAATGCAGCATGAACTACAATGCCCACCAATACAGTCAGGTTAAGACTCAATCATTTTAATCCTATTCCACAGGACCGCTCATGAGCTTCCACCAGCAGTCCTTGATCTTCACAGTCCTTGATCTTCTGTACTTTATTTACCAGCCCTTCAACTAATGAGTAGGTTATCTGGCAATTTATCACTTGCCAGCAATTTATCACCTGGCCACCACCCTCAGCTCATCAGCATATACATAATGAAGCACAAAAATGGGTAACACACAATCCCTTTGAAAGGTCAGTCCTCTGCATGAAAGGCTTCCTGAATCAAATAACTTTCAGGAGGGACAGCTGGAGTCACAGCTGTAGCTGTGTAGTTGAATGAAAACCAACTTTCAACTCACAGCATTTTGGAAAAATCACTATCCCAGGAAGGGTTTTATACATGCACAGGGTTTTTTTTTCTTGTAGAGGCTTGTACTTTTTTTATTTTTTATTGAACCTGAGCTCAGTTGTCATTTTTACATGGCTCCAAAATCAACAGATATTTATGATGACATTTCTCTGGGATTTTCTACCTGTCCTTGTACACGACCCTTGTGGCACCTTTGCTTCTGGAAAAATAGGAAACCTGTAGCTGTATCCAGTATGGAAAATATACTAGAACTACATCTGAAAAGAGTTTTGTAAGGGATCTTTTATCTGTCTGGAAAAGAAAGAAAATTCAGGGAGACTTAAGCATGCTAGTGCTGATACATAGGTGTACAGAGTGTGCACTCACTGCCACAAAAGGCTCACAGCAAACCCTCAGGGCATTTGCAAAGTGAGATGGCAGCTTCTGAACAGTGTTAACAGGGACATGGCCCTCCCAGCAGACATGACCCTTGTCCCTATGCTGCCCACCCTCTAGCCTTGCAGGCCAGCCTTTAACCATTCTGTGTGCTTGTTTGTGTCTCTCTGCCCCCAGCATAGCTCTTGGATGATGATCCTGAGAGGGCAGCAGGACAGCCTGCTCCTCACACAAACTTGCAGCACATTGTCTGAAGCAGCCTCTAAAAATTGGAAGGAACATCCCCAAACCTTCCATTGCATATTTGATGGCTCTCTATCTAAATTGCCCAGCCCTACAGATTATTTCAGCTAAAATCCATGTCCCACCTTCTCCTGTCCTAGGCTTCTCTCCCTTCCTTTAGGCTTGAGAATTAAATGCAACCATAAACCCACATAGTTTAGTGTCAGTTATAGCTGCAAAGAAACCAGGTAATTATGGCAGCTCTCCTTTTGTGAAAGGGGGTAATCAAGATGCAATGCCAGGCTGAGAAATGGTTGTCTGGGAAAGATTCCTGTGTCTGTCTTGGCGCCCACGTGTCCTTGTTTCTGTCCAAGCTAAGGAATTATAAAAGGCCTTTGAAGTACACTCAGCGTGTCATCTGCATATGTTTGCAGCTGGTTTACTGTTAGTGTGGCCAGAGCAGATAAATGATTGTGTGTATCCAACCTATATTTGTTGATATTAGCCTTTTTTCTTGGAAGCTGTCTTTGTACTCTTTCCAACCCTTGTCTGGCTGCTGGCAGTATCACTTTTTTGCAAATTCCTGAAAAGTGCCACACCACAAACTTGCAGAGGACTTCTAGAAATGCTTCTAAGAAAGCACCTTCCTCAGAGGGCTGATGGGGCAGCTAGCACAAGTTACTTGGTGAGCTATAATTCCCACCCATCCTAGAGAGCCAGCATCAACCTCAGGCGGGCTGGGCTTCTGCAGGGAGAGGAGAGCAGCCGAGGTGCATCCAGAGACAATTCCTTTGGCCAATCTGCCACCAGCACTGCCACAAAACACCCACTGCATCTGCTCAGCTGCCACGCTGCTCCTGCAGGTCAATTTTAATTCCCTGCCACATCTCACTGCTCACCAGGCCCAAACCCACAAAGACATTTCTGTGCCTGATTTTAACTGAAGGGAAGGGAAGGGAAGGGAAGGGAAGGGAAGGGAAGGGAAGGTGTCTAAACACTTCTGGCTCTTACTCATTTGACAAGCCTTACCTCCCCCAGGAAGCCTTGTTCAAGGACAGCACGAAACAGCATTCAGGGTAACAGGTAAGGTACAATGTTGTCAGCTCATAATTTTTAAAAGATCCATAAAAGTATTCAGAGTATTTAGCCACCCACACTGGCTTAAATGATGAGTTTCTCCCACGCTCTTTGAATGTGTTTAGGGCTTCCTTTACCTGAGATAATGTTGCTTCATATTCTCTAGACAAAAAGCTCTGATGTCTGAGCTTTGCACATACAGCAATGGCCATAGTAGGTAAAGGTCTGTCCAGGTTAAACCAACAGGTAATAAAGACCTTCCACCATTTCTATATCAGCAGAATTTAGGTGTATTCAGTGGCATTATTCTGGGTTTATGACACTGTAAGACCCTGAAACATTGGTATTCATAGATTTTATTATTATTTCCATATCTAAATATCGAATAGCATCTGATATTTTTAAAATTCCACTACAGGCAAGCTGGTGAAAGCTCACTTCTACATTTTGTAGTAACCCATTTCCTGACAGTTTCATATCTGGGATCAAATATAGTAGCTTTGTGTTGGTAAGATTCTGGTTATACATTTAAAGAATTACATCCAGTCAAATTTAGAAAAGGAAAATAGAATAGAGACTATTTTTGTTAATCTTGGCTTTTACTAAGTCTGTCTCTAGAAATTTTTAATTCTAGTACAAATTTGATTTTGTGTCTCGAATGTCACAATCTCTTGCAAAAAAAAAAAAAAAAAAAAAAAAAAAAAAAAAAGACATGTATTTCACTTAATAAACATGTATATAACATTCAGCAATATCTAGTTGGTTTGGAAAGCTCTGCTGATTAGCACATCCACAGAAGCATCCACAGAAGGCAGGCAGGGTACACTGCTCCAATAGTGCCAAAATCTGTCACTCTACATATTGGCAATCTGGATGAGAAAGAATTTTCCAAGTAATTTAAGTGCTGTGAAAATGAAGTTAGCAGTTTAGATACATTTACAAAAACAAAAGCTGGTGATTACAAAGCTGGACTGAATGTGGACTGTGTTTACATCTGCTTCCTGGAAGGTAAAACGTAATCAGAGGAAGCAAAAACAAAAAAAAAAACCAAAGCTAGCTTTCAAGATATTCTTTTCTGGTTTTGGGGTCTTGTCAGAAGGAGTTGTTTTCTTATGGCAGGATAAAATGGAAAATTTCTGTGCTGTTATTCCATGGTGTGATTTGATGAGACAGCTGGTGCACCCCATGCCAGAACAACAGCTGGGAATGGTCATGTAATGTTTCTGGACAGTACAACACAAGCCAGTAATCTCTGTCTCTCAGCTATCAGTCACCTTCCTTTTAATTAGTTTCAGATGCAGAGTCTAAATAGGCAGTGAAATATCAGAAGTCCCACACTCTGAAACAGAGCTTCCTGCAACCCCAGATAGAGCTTGATTGGTTTTGTTGCTGCAGACCACTGACCTTTGAAGAGTGAAATTTCCAGTCATGCTCAAGGAGCTTTATTCAAAGGACACATCTAATAAATGCTAGCCTTAACACAGTGGCATTTGAAGCCTTGCAGAAAACGGCATTAAACCTACTGCCAAAACCCACTTTAATCAGGATCGGTCTCACTCAAGTAAGATTAACTGAAGTCAGAAAGAAACTACTCATCTAACACAAGGCAGCTGTCTAGACTCCCTGGGAGATCAGAAATAAAAGGTAGCTGGAGATGGTGATTCATCTCTCCTTTTGGATACCTGTCTTAGGGTGGGCGGTGTGCCCTCCATGGCACTGATTTCTGGGAGATGGGTGACTAGAGCCTCTATTTTCTGAGGGTTCAAGTTAAGTGACCTGAAGCCTACTCACAGTTTCTACATCTTTGCAGACTTTTCACTGCTGTGATGAACAGAAGGAAAACAGTAAAATGTCAGATTGAAGGCCCATCTACACTACTTCCCACCATACCTACAGCAGATGCCTAGTGAACAGGCATATATGAAAACTCCCTGTAACACTCTCCTAGTTTCCATTTTCAAAACAGGAACCTCCTGATGAAACTGTGATTTCTATGTAGTTAGTACCCCCAGGGCATTACTCTTATATTAAATCTCTTGCCTGTCCTTGAAATCCTAAAACCTTTAGCACCCGCACCATCCTTTGTCAAGGGTCAGCTGACTGAAGTTTTGTTTGGAGCCCTACTATTTTCTTAGCTTAATCTGATGTCTCCCACATCTTGTACATCTCTTGGAAAGGAGTTTTAAAAAATCTATCTATTCATTGTCTCCATGCCACTCAAGATCTTTTTTTTTTTTTTTTTTAAATGTATCACCTCCTCCTCCTTTATCTCCTTTCCATATACATAAGTCCTGGCTTAATCATCCTTCATGTAGAGCCTTTCTGTTGCTTTGAGCATCTTTGCTGCCCATCTCTAAACCTTTTCCGGCTGCCTGGTAAATTTCTTGTGATGGGGGGATCAGGACCTTCTAAGCTCACCAGAACAGACAAGTTCACACCCAACACCTCAAATTTGTTGCAGAGCTACTTACTCAGCATGAAAATGCCTGCCAGCTCTGTGATAAGCGAGCGCAGTGATAAGCAGGCTGCAGGCAGCAGTTGAAGAATCTCAGCAGTGTTACTGAAACTGAAGCAACAGGAGCAGGCTCAGTCAGGTCTTGCCAGCTTATCTTCTTCTACTGCAAGTGGCACATATGAGAGGTGGGAAGTTCCAGCTCAGGGTGGCAGAGCCATTGCAGGTGCAGGAACTGCAGTGCAGGACCAACAGGGAGAAAGACACTTGGAGTGTGGAGCTTCCTCAAACACAGAGCAGGCATGAGTGGCTCTTGCTGCCTTCATCGCCTTTATCCCAGGTCTCATTGGTGCCTTAGCCATAACATCAGGACACTGGAGAAGAGGCTGCTTTTCCCAGCTCTTCACTCAAAGGACAGCGCTCCCTTGCCAAGCAGAAGAAGTGAGATGAGGAACAATTCCCTTGGGCCCCTGCCTTGACATGTTCATGCAGAGAGGGCTGTCGTCTCCAGCAGGTTCCATCATTGAACAGTGGAGGTAAATGTGTCTTGCAAATAGCCAACACACAGAGCTTGTGGGAAGGACATTCATGAGAAATTTGCCTTTGATTTTATGTTAGTTATGACTATGGGAGGTCTGATGGATGATGTGTAGATCCAGGGCCTTCCCAGTAAGCTGCAGTCCCTGCACATGATGCAGGGTTCATCTTTATCTTCTTGCCTGCAGGCCAGTAGCTGAAGTGGAAGAGCAGGCTGTCCTCAAGTAAAACAGAGGGCATCTTTACCCCAGACATCCTCAGAAAGCTCTGTTCAAAGCCATGTGGTTGAAGCAAACAAGCTTTAAATAACAGCTTTGAGATAAGCACTCTGGGATGCTTTGCTTTCGGTGCACCTCACTGATATTCTTACTTTTTGAATAATTTTTTCAGCATTGAACCCTTGTTTATGAGTGTCTTAAATGCAAGGCTTAAGGGGCCTTGCAGATGGCCCCTTGCTGCTCACCACAAATGTTTTATTACTACCTCAACCAAAATCTTCTTTGAAAGAAAGAAAGAAAACCAGTGTTTGCTTTGCTTCCAGATAGAGAACCTGAAAAAACCACACACACACACAAAAACTACAAAGAAGGAAGAAAGCAGAAAATGGAAATGTAGGGGAAAAAGGAAAAAGGAGAGGAGAGGTTTGGAGAGGAGAGGAGAGGTTTGTAGAGGAGAGGAGAGGTTTGTAGAGGAGAGGAGAGGTTGGGAGAGGAGAGGAGAGGTTGGGAGAGGAGAGGTTTGGAGAGGAGAGGAGAGGTTGGGAGAGGAGAGGACAGGATAGGACAGGACAGGACAGGAAAAAGACTGATCCAACAAGTTCAAAGACACTGAATATGTACCTTCAGTTGCTTCTTGAAACACATGCTAGAGTTACAAAGGTATGGAACCTTCATTTGCTGCTTTACAAAGTAAAACTTCTCAGTTTGAATAATTTGGATTCTTTATAGCAAAGTGATTATTTATCAAAAGGTGCTAACACATTTTTTCCCCTTGAGTAATGGTCACATAGGTGGGTTGAAGAAAACAAGACTGATCATCCACTTCAATAAAGCTAACAAATTCTGGATTGCATTGGCTGAGAATCCATTTTCATTTGTGTTATTGTCTTTTCCTAAGGATAATACAAACCTTTTCATACAATATCAAACCTGATTAAAAGTGATATACAGTGTTCTGATTCCAAGGTTAGAAAAACATATTTTAAAAGCACAGCATCATCATTATTGTTATTATTTGCTATTATAAAGTATCAGCCAAGGAAAATATTCTTTGTCTTCAGAAAAACATTAAATTCCCAGTAGGATGGGATGCAGCTAACATTCCTAGTGGTTTTCTGTCTTGTTTGGAGCACCATGTGATTAACAGCTAAAGGGCAGAAATGCTTGCTACTGCAGAATGGCAGTCACCTCAAGAAAATGCATGACCTAGAGCAATTTGTAATTCAGCCAGAGCAGAAATGCAAAGGCAAAGAACAGTAGGAAGAAGAGGTAATTTACTTTAGATTATTGCTGTTGGTGTGATATCACTGTTATGTGTTAATCTCAATTTGTACTGAAGCCTTTGCGCAAGACTGGTAACAGTGCAGTATTAAATATGGCAAGGCAGCTGCACCATGAAGAACCAAAATAATAGGATTTACTTTAACTCCTCCTATGGTGTCACATTTCTGCAATAAAAACAACTTTTTACTGCTCCAAATCCAGGAAAACTTTATTTTTTATCTTTCAGGAAAATTACAGCGATAAGTGAGTGCCTGCACAAGGAAGGGAAAATAGAGGTGATTCCATAAAGCTTTCACTCTTTTCATCACACACATGTGCTACTTCTTCCCTCATAGCTGGGTGGGCTGCCAAGAGCTTTGAAATCTCAGAGCCTGAGTCCAGGAGGATCAATGGATCACGAGGAAACAACAGGGAAAGGAAGCTACAGTGATTATTGCTTGAGTTAAGGAGGACACAACCATGGGCTTTCCAACAGGTCTTTTTCCTCTTTCACATCTTGGAGGCAATCCTGAAGCAAACACAATGCCAGAGATTCATAAAGTCCAGTAAACTGATCTTCTCCAATAGTATGATTTGACTCTTTTTTAGTGAGATTTCATACCTTCACCCACCCTACCAAGGTACGAATGACAGCCTGTTTCAAGGTCTTCATTTCAAGCAACTCTTATCAAATGTAATGCAACCATAGACTTGATGCCAAGGCCACACATTTGTCTCTGCAAAAAAACCCCCATGGATCTGACATCTCCAAAATGCTACTCAAAGAAACCACCCCATACTGCAAAGTTTTTGGTTCCTATTACACTGGTGGAACTATGATAGTCATAATCAACTGCCAATTTTTCCCAGTATGCTTTTCCTATATTGAGGAAAATGCATAGTAATCCAGAAGACTTTGGTTTAATCAGTGTAAATCACAAACAAGTGAGGCTTTCTTTTCTGTTCAGTTAACTGAGATTTTAGGGTGTTTTTCCCCTTTTATACGCAGTATATCGGTATTTAGTAAACCAAGTCATAGTATGAAGAATCCAAAGCATCTCCTCTAAGCAATTGAGCATCTTCATCTTTAAAAAGTTTTGGCAAGACATTGAGGCCCCTTGTGGTTTTGTTAAAGTCTATGCTAAGTTTGCTTTTAATCTCAAACTGAAGCAGAAGTTTGTCTTTAGCGGAAAATACAGGGAAATTTGGAGAAGACTAAATAATGGAGAAACAGTGTGAGCACTAAGAAAACAGAGAATTACCAGGGCTGTTTTTTTCTTTCTTACTTTGTTTAATTACAAATCCATTAAGCAAACAAAAGGAAATCTTGCATACCAGGGCCAGCATAAAGATAGCAAATAAAAGCACAGGATATTTTAATCTTTTGATAGATCAGATGATAAATGCTGACTATCACCATGTTTACAAGTCATTTCCGTATTTGAACACAGAAAGGCAATACACAACTGATCCTGACTCATGCCCTACAAGGCTAGATGTTCAAGATGGATGGAGAAACACAATGAACTCAGTGCCACAATGACTGAAACAACCCTTTTCTTTCTCAGGGTTGGGCCTGTGCAAAACAACTAATTGATGTCATTCGTTGCCTCATAGAGAGCTTGGCAACTGTACAGCTCCATGCAGCGTGTAAAGTAAGCACCACCATGAACAATTTCACTGGAGGGAAATGGAGGCAAAGACAGCAAGTGTCTGGTCCTAAATCACCCAGCATGTCGGTGTCAAGTGCACAATCAGGGACATGGTAACAACCCCCCAAGGCCTGAGCCAGCCTCACTGCTCTTCCAGGAATCCCCTTTCCACACAAGCCAGCTGGCTGAGAGACGAAAGCATCGGAGCTGCAAATAATAAACAATCCAGGAGGGATGGGACCAAGTTCCCAATGGCATATACCTCCGAGATTTCAACTGCTGTCAGCAAAACATATATCCCAGCACAGGCATTACTGTCAGCAATAACATAATACCATTGTCTCTGGCTGTCTTTAGTGCAAAGAGAGTAGAGAAGAAATCAAATGTTGAGTGGTAATGGTTAACTTTGTCATGCCTGATTCCTCTCACCCACATTGCTCAGCATTATCTCTCCAGCCTTCTCCTGCTGCTCCCTGGATAGTCATAACTCATGTGGCAGTAAGAATAGGGAGAGAGGAAAAGTTCAGGCCCTGTCATGTTTTTACCCACCATTTGAGAGCCACAGGACTGACATCACTGTTACTCATGTGCTACCAGGGTGTAATTTAACAGAATATAGTTGGGAGAGCTGAAAATAAAAGCTTGAATTTATCCAGCCTCTCTAGATTACCATTGCATTTTTTTTCTGTCCTGAAAGCATTCAATAAGAAAATTTAATTCTGAGCTGAAAAGTAACAACCCTGCAGTTATGGAGGTCCTTCCTTGGTTTACATGGGATACTGGTTACTTCTGGAGTTCTGCTAGTTGGTTGGACCTTTTTCTGAGTGGTGGTAATGGTGCCTGAGTCCTGCTAGAACACTTTCTCTGACTTCTTATCAAGCAGCAGTGTTGTCAGGCTGTACCATCCTTATACAAATGTGTAAATGATGAGTCCAATAGTTGAATGTAAATCCATTAGTGTTAAAATTGTGGGTTAAGAGAAGCAGGGATCAGACTTTCTATTTATGATTTTTTACTTTATTTGATGCACAAGGACTGATACATGGGACTTACATAGATATGAAGTAGGTAAGAACAATTATTCAGTTCCGGCTCCTTCCAAAAGTGATCTAATTTGCCTTTCTCTCCTCCTTTAATGAGAAAACAACCAACACAAACTGGAAAGCAGATCAACAAATGCTGACTCCACATGGAGTAACTAGCCTGCATTCTCTACCCAAGGGCCAGGGAAAACTTCATATCCTGGAGGCTGAGACAAATGGAAAATACCAAAGGTTTGGCTCCATTTGCAGCGAAGCAATGCCACCTCTCCTGAGCCAGGACACCTCTGGTTTGGGATTGTTCCTCACCAGATAGAATAAAAGAGAGAAGTCAGACTCTCAGAAATGTTTCATAATCCATGTTTACTTCTGGGTTAAAGTCAGTGCCTAACATTGTCTCAGATGGCTTGAGATGATGCCTTTTGAAGTCAGCAGAAAGATTCCTCCTGACCTTAGTGCTCCTTGGGCTGCTACTGCTTTTGGTGCACAGATCGTGCACCAATTTGGCCATGACTGTTGCCTGGGAAGTGGGATGCAGTATTTTGCATCATTTTCTGGTTTAGACTACACTCCACACAGAACATAATGAAATAGTTAGCTAATGTTTACTGGGGTGGATCACATCAGCTGGTGTTGTTTTGGAAAGAACAGGTCAAAATGTAAACCAGTTCTTCCATTACACAAATGTCCCATAGCAATGCGGAGCCCACTAAGACAGGAAAGAAAAGCACATCATAAAGGGCAGCTATAACTTTGCATCAGTCATCTGCACCTCCTTCTTTTCTCCTCCTAGCTAACTGATAGACTAGGCCAAGTCACCAGAAGGATGGATTTCCAGCATCCACTTACACACCATTTTACCACAATCACTCTTAAACCTACCAGTATTCTACATGAAAAAATATCTGACCAGCCACCCAAACAACCCTATAATCTCGACCCACCAAATACCAGACAAACCTGACAGAACCTTATACAGGTGGCACCTTTCTGGTTGTGTGCATTGTATTGTCCATTCCATTCAATATCCAGTAGTACTTAGGTCTCTTAAAAGCCTGTTTCTACCTCCATCACTACAGACCAATAACTTCCTTGAGCAAACAGGTCTGTGGCAACAAAAGACTCTGCAGGATTGCATGCTTGCATAATTATTTGTATGTTCAAACCCTTCCAACCCACTGATATGTTCAGAAGTTACATCACCTCAATTAATGTCTTCACATCAAAGCAGTGTTGACATGAGAGTGAATTCAGGCCTCTAACTCTTTTAAAGTATCATAAATACTTTACATCTCTGCAGTGCAACTGAAGTTAAGACTTAGAGTCCATAGGAACAATTAAGTAATTTTCATGGAAGTATTTCCTCCTTTTTGGTCCCTGAAAATCATTGTATGTCATTACTGGAGTTGCTGCTATGGTTAGCACAAATGTTGGTGGGAAGTGTATTCAGAAACACAACACATAGATTTCAGCTAGCTGTCTCCTGAAGAAATGAAAAACCCATCTGTTGCAACATAAGCAAAAATAAGAAACAGGCCTGAGGTTTTACAGGAAGAAAAGCAGTCTGGGAGAGAAAGGGAGAGAACAAGTCTTGCCTGCTAGCGATAACAGCTTTAAAGTAGGTACAGTGTTAGATCTTCTGAGGAACCCCTGGCCCCTTTATTTTATTACCAGTCATGTCTTGAAACAGCCATTTATAGAAGAGATCCACTATGCTCGTTGTCAATTACTAACATATGTCCCCCGCTTGGCAAACAAGACAACTCGGGAATGACATTTTGTGAATAATCAACAACATCACCCAAAAGTGGCTGTGTCTTTGCTTTGGGCTTAATAAAATATTTTTTCCCCCAACAAGATAGTTTTCTCACAATTGTGCCAAATGGAACATATTAAGCTTTAATGATGGCTGAAAACAGTGTGCACTGAAGAGGCAGGGAGGGGGCTGTGAGAGCTTGTCCTGGACCTCAGGACAAACAGCTGTGAGTGTACCAGCCACAGATGCTGCTCTGCACAAAGGGGCCTCTGGGCATTGTTGAGGCACAAACAAACAATGCACTAAAATGCCAAGCTTTGGCAAACTGAATGTGGGACTTTCCAGAGGTCTGGGATTCAATCATAATATGCTACGCAGGATGGAATCCTCACAGCAAGCAGTAAAAACTATGGACAGCAAGGATAAAACAGGACATGGAAAATGCCGGTTTGTTGCAGAATTATGTGTGGCCTACTAAGGAACTCCAAATATACAGACAGCTGTCACAGACACGCATGCAAACAGTGAATACAGGGATAATGATGAACATCTATCTGAAGTGCTAAGGTTTATGCTTGGACTTCACCTCATTTTACTTTCAGCTTCCAAATGTTTGTTTTGTCATCTGCATTCATTGTTCAGGTTATCTTTATTGAAACTCCTAGAGAGCAGCTCAGCTTCCACAGTTCAGACTGCCTGCTTCTTTCCAGGGACTCTAACAAAACTCAGAGAAATGCCTTTGAGTGCTGGTTTATGTGTCTGGAAAAAGACAATTCTCCTCTATCCTTCCGTCCTTTCATACTCTTCCATGCTTTCAAGGAATCTCCCAGCACTGCCCCACCCTCCTTTGGGGCAGCTTCATCCTCATCAGATGCTTCCCTGACCCATTTTTGCTGTGTTAGTCCTCTACCAAATTTGGAATTAAATCATCTGAAGTTGGGTTCCATAAGCCCACACAGGGTAAGCAGCAGGAGCTTACAATCAGGAGACAGCAAGGGCAAAACGAAGATGAGGAAGGAAGGGGCTCTTTTCCAGTGGTGATGTGACACCAAACTGACCCACTGCCTCCCATTGGACTGCAGCCCCAGGAAGGCCACCCGTCTCCAAGACAGTGAATGGTGGGTGAGCATCAGGTAAGGAAAGACTGATACCCAAAATGAAGCTGGGACACTTTTGTTCTCTGTTTAGTTCTATAGTGTGCTGGTTTGAAAGCAAAACCAGTGAGACTCCAAGTCAGAAATACAATTTAATAGAGAGAGAACAAACAACAAGAAAGATAAAAATAAAATAAAAATAAAATAAGATAAGTGCAATAGTACAAAGGACCACTGACAGAGTCAGAATCCAAATTTGACACCCTGTTGGTCAGGGTGTTGGAAGCAGCCTGAAGTCCTCCCAGAGTGACAGATGTGGCTCCCTTGGAGTAGAGATGATCCTCAAGAGAGGGTCCGCTCATCCTCTGGGAATCCAGTGGAAACAGGCTCTCTTGGTGTTTGGGATTGCTGGTTTTATCCCAGTGGAAAGGCTTTGGATCCTCCCACTGGGTGGAGCATCTCCCAATGGAATGAGGTGATGTTATCAGTCATGTGAGAGGCCTTAAATGGCCCATTCACAGGTGATGTCCCTCGGGTGGAGGATGGGTGGAGGAAGAGATAAGAAGGCACTGCCTTATCTGGTGTTATCAAGTGTCCCTTTAACAGAGGGCATCCGCCCTCTTTCCACCCCTAGAGTTACAAGAGATAAAGAACAATATCTCCCCACCGACAGATGAAAATAGAATACATATTTTCGGTTACATTTTTCCACCCAAGACATCCAATGGCTATAATATAGCCATTATAAAATGAACTCCTGCCATGAGGATATGAGCCAGTGAGTGGATTGATATAAGAGAGTGCCAAGTACCTCAGCAGCCACCCCTATTGAAAGGCTCAGCAACCCTACACATTGTTAGGAAAGCCTTGCCCCCAACATCATGTGCACACTGCCCTTTTCTAGCTTTTCACAAGCCAACTCATTCTCAGTCTCATATCCTTCTTAATGCTTCTGAGACAGTTTGTGTAGCCTGATTTTTACCTCAGGTGTACATTAGCAATCCTTTTCCTGAGATGAGAGGTGACCAGTGAGTCCTCGTAGATGTAATGAAGAACAGCTGAGCAGGGCCCAGCACTGAACCAGTGACTTATTCTGGTTAAAAAAACAGTCTTCACCCTCAAAAACTAATTCATTCTTACCATATTGCACCCTGTGGTTAAGGAAGCACTTCAGGCACATAATATCTCTCCTACTGGGGATGGGAATCCTGGGCTCTTTCCCACACAGACCTAGAGCCAGTGGGCCTTGCTTATGTAGAGCAAGGTGAAAAGCCCCAGGTACGAGCACAGGTTGGGGGCTGACCTGGGATCTTGGTGGGTGACCAGCTGACCCTGAGCTGGCAATGCCCTTACAGCCAGGAGGGACAGTAGTATCCTGGGGTGCACTGGGAAGAACATGGCCACAGGTCAAGGGAGGTGATCCTGCCTGTCTACTTGGCCCTTGTGAAGCCACACCTGCAGTGCTGCGTCCAGTTCCGGGCTCCTCAGTACAAGAAAGACAAGGAACTACTGTGGAGGGTCCAGTGGAGGGCCACAAAGATTATTAAGGGTGTTATGAGGGGAGGCTGAGGGAGCTGGGCCTGCTTAGTCTAGAGGAGAGAAGACTGAAAAGGGAACTCATTAATGGAGTAAATATCTCAAAGGCAGGTGCCAAGAGGATGATGCCAGACTCTTTTCAGTGGTGGCCAGTGACAGGATGAGGAGCAGTGGCCATAAACTGAAACACAAGAAGTTCCACCTCAGCATGAGGAAGAACGTTTTTATCTTGAGTGTAAGGTTCCAGAGAGCTGGAACAAGTTGCCCAGGGAGGTCATGGAATCTCCCTCTCTGGAGACATTCAAAACCCACCCAAAGAGTTCCTGTGTAACCTGCTGCAGGTGACCCTGCCTTGGCAGGGGGGTTGGGCAAGGTGATCTCCAGGGGACCCTTCCAACCCTAAAAATTTTGGGATTCAGACCTGCCACAGACTGGATATGGTGGTTGCTGAATCATTAAGGTGGTTTTAAAACTTACCTCAGGAACATACACTATTATCTCAATCCACCACAAAGTGCAGAAAGACAGAGATGATCTGTAGGTCACTTCTAGAGCATAATTAATTTTGTTTAGTTCTAATTTGTTGTAGCTTCGGGTTTTTTAGTTTTTTGGGTATGGGGGTTTTTTATTAAAGTTGATTCTTCAGTCTTAAAAATAATCACTCTCATTAGAAATGCCCACAAACTCTTTAGTGCATTTGTAGCATCCACATTTTGCATTACTTTATTTTCAATCAATTCCTAAACCTTGAGAAAATCTAGCAGCCTTGAAAGCTTAGATCTGACAAAAGATGAAAAGTCATTTAGCACCGTGCCCACATACACACGTATGTATGTATCAGTATTATCCTAATGCATTGCAAGATCACAGTGTTTTTGCTGTGCTTTAATTCTCCCAAAATTATTTTCAAGGAGAAAAAGGTACATTACCTTGAAAAGTTCTCCCTTACCTCAATTCCCACACGTTTAAATAAAAATAACATTCCCTCTTTAAAGCTTGTCAGATCAGGTCTCCCCTTAGTATGAAATGAGGGTCCTCCACTGTTGCTCATGTGAATGCTGCCAACAGCTTACAAGGTTTTACTCTGGTGGGAAGAAGATGGGCCATGATAGAAGGACTATGATTGAAGCACTGCTGTCATCTACTTAGCTGAAGTATGTTGAGATAATTTCTCCCAACCACCCCCTTTAAATCACTTGCTTTCCTATTTCATCAAGATTCTTAACAGCTCCAAATCAGAGACATCCCTGTAGACATCCAATTTATCCAATTTAGAGCTGTTTTCTCTGCATTTTCTGCTCTGTGCATCCTTCTTTGAGCTTTTACTTCTCTCTGGAAGTTTGCTCTTTCTATCACTGCTGTAGGTACAGCTCTTTACATTCAGACATATCCTCTTCATTATGCAACATAAAAAATTGCACATAAACTGCAAAAAAAAAAAAAAAAAAAGCCAACAGAGAACTGGAAAATCTGGTACTGTTAATGGCATCAAAGGGCTTTGAGAAAAAAGCTCAAAGGACAGTCCCTAATAACTCACTTGTGACAATTTTTCTAAATTCTTATACACTTTAGTGTGAAATGACTGCATTTTATTGTGTTACATTTAACACTTAGACTCTGGCCTTTGGTATTAATGGGAATGTCCTTCAACTAGACCTGCTTTTTGTTCCTTTTCTTTGATTCATTAGTTGTTTACTGCAGGCTATTAACAATCCTAGGACTAGCTTTAATCCACAGCCAGAGCCTTTAAATATAATACATCATCAACAGGTAATTATTCACTTTGAAGTCTTTCCTTCTTTTTTCTTTAGCTGTTTGAGGGGATATCTGAGGCTTTAAAGTCTGGTAATAGAGTACTTCTATCAAAGAACTAAAATTAGTAATGCAAACGTGAAGACGTTAATTTGCATACTTTAAATATAAGGATGGCCTATCTTTTCTTTTTCTCTCTTTTCATTCTCTTTTTTTTTCCTTTCTTTTTTCATTTGATTTTATTTTCTTTTTTCTTTTTTGACTCCAGCTAGAAGTCTGGAAAGCTTTTGATGTTTTTGCAACAGTGGTAGCTTGAGAGTTTATAATTGGGTAACTGTGCTATATATGACTGACACTGTAAATTCACTAGGATCATCATCTCTTTTCATCATGCTTGGTAGAGTTTTATTTCAGTAGCACCTCTAGTAGTCTGCTTAGAAATCCAGATCTATAATTCTGGGTGAGAGCCTCTGAACATACACTGGGATAAGCACAAGGTTGTGGTGCTGTGCTGATTTCAGAGGTCTTTGACTTAGAGTCTGACTTCATTTCAGGAAGGTCTTTAAAACCCTGATTTTTTTCTATACTTAAGGCTTTCTTAGGTGCAATCTGATGCTGTTACATCTTTCCTGAACTAGGACCTTCCTGTGCACATTTGCAGAAACTCCTGGGCCAATCTCAGATACACTGAGAAAGACACGAGTAACACATTCAGGACAACTTGATTCCACAGAACCACAGAAGATCACTCTGGGATCTGTAGCAGAGTTTTCATTCATTTGAAGGACTTCTAAGTCTTGAAAATTCAAATACATAGTACCATGGTGAACACCTGAGATAATTTTTCTTTTATTCATGGTATTGTTTTCATCTGTCATGCAACATTTTATAACTTTGGTCTGTACACACCCTTGGTAATAACTTTTGAGAAAGAGCTGGCCCATAAATGCAAGGCAGTCATATTTATTGAGATAGAGGGTGCAACATGCTCTGATTATCCATATATCTCTCATTATGTGTTTTTGGAGTGCTCTGACATGGCTTCTAGCAGAGGTGTTACCAGGCATGTGGCATGTGGATTAGTAGAAGCAGTAATTGTAGTTGTTGTAGTAGTAGTAGTAGTAATAGTAGTAGTAGTATTTTGCCCTTTGGCATTTATTTCTGTTCATGGGCAGCAGTAATCACACACACCACATGTAAAAGGCAGACTGCTGGTGTCCCAGTTAGCAGTAGAATGAGTGGGGTGACTGAGGAAGTCAGCATGTGGACCCATCTGCTTTGATCAAGACAACACCCCTAGAAAGCACTGAAAGTGAAGAGCATCTACTTCCCCTGCAAATGAAGGAGCTAAGAGCCAAATTTCAACCTCATTTCATCAAGGATTTCATTGTTAGGACTGTAAGTAAATTATGGAAGGAATGTCAAGCCACTGACACCATCACTGTCTGGCTCACCACAGGAGGAATAATCAATCCAGCACATGAATTTGGAGTAGTGGGGTGCTCTGTGCCTTCCTCTGCAGGAAGGCAAGTGTGAGCATGCTTTGTCTTCTCCTGGTAAGTAAACTGCAGTATCATGAGAGAAAATGCACATACACTGAAGAGTTAAAATGATGAAAATTAAGCTTACAGTGAACAATATCCTAGCTTTTGGGGAAGATCTAAAAGCTTCTCAGAGGGAAAGTAACAGTTAAAAAGGCTTTATCTTTGCAAGCATTATAAAAAAGGTTGTAAGCTGTATACACTACAAAGGCACTGCCTTTCCCCCTCCATCTCAGTGATTTCTTTAGATTGAAGAAACCTGTTGGCTTGAGTTCTAAAACCCCAGATAAAAGCTTTGATTTGTTAATTAAATTTTTACTGCTATCTGCATTTGATATCTCAGTCAAATTGTATCCGCTTGCAACAACAGAAAAAGTCACATCAAAGGAGAGCTCCACCTCCATGACCTGTAATTACAGAATTTACTGCAGTGTGACGCTGGCTGCAAGATGCACCTGCCAGGCAGACCCAGCTTACTATCTACACCTAAAACAAAGCCATTTCATTCAGCTGGGGTGAGCCAACACATGCTGAACAAAAGGGCTATGTTTTGTCAGGAGCCGGTCTAGCGTATTGCCTGTCCTGAGACAGACGGGAGCTTCTGAAAACAAGGGGGTGTTTTTCTGTGTTATCACACTAAGTTGGGGACAAGGATGAGCTCCCACAGAGAAAGGCATAAGCAGGAAAAAAAAGGGAAAGAAATTTGAATGGGAAGATAAAGGGAATTAAAAAGGAAAGGAAGAAAAAGGAAAGAAAATTAAAATCCATCCTGGTGGTTAAAACAAAATAAAGAAAAGGAAAAAGCTACTCATAAATAAAACACTGACAAAATATTAAGAGACAGAGAAAGATAGGGTAGCAGAGAGAAAATATAGAGGAAAACAAACTAGATATTATGTATATATACTAACATATCCACTTGAGTAAAACTTCAGCCTGCAGTGTTCTCCCCCTTAAACACCTACACAGGTATTGCAGAAATTCCCAGTTTGTGTCAATGCATTCTTTGGCCCCCAGTTGTTTTGCACTATATTTTCAAACAAGCAGAAATGTAACATGGCAAAGACTCCCAACACAGTCTTTATTAAACTTGGGAGCCCCTCCTGTGAGCCCTAGAAATTACTGTTAATATTTACGTTTGGAAAACAAAACACAAAGAAGGAAAATAAGGCATTGAAGAGACTTGTTGGGTCGGAATTTTTCCTGGAATGATTAATATGCACAAAATATCCATATAACAGAACATGCATTTTCAGCAGGAGAATAATAATTTTGTTTAAAAAAGATTCTGTTCGGAAAACCCCTATGAAAAATCCATGCCCATCCATCCAGAAGGCACTTGTTACAACTGCTTCAGTGAGGCACAGATTTCCAGGCTGGCCATAAAAAAAATAAGTTCTCAGTTTGATTCTCTCCCATGGATCAATGTCCAAGACAACACTTCCTGAAAAGGAAATTAATAATAATTTAAGAAAACAATTCCTCACACATGATGGTCATTTCATTTAGGCCTTTTTTGAGAGGTTCTTGTTTTCTGACCAGAATTCTCTCTTTTTATCTTTTTTTTTTTTTTAATGAGAGCAACAGAGAACCTAAAATTGCTCTCTTTGACTTACTTCAGCATGCACCTGGCCTCACCGTACCAGGGAAAATTTTCTACTGACTTCAGTGGGCCTAAGATTTTGCAGCTTGCATCCCTTTGGCCTCAGCAAGCACTGACTAAACAATGTTGCTGAAAAGCATGGAGTGAGATGTGTGGTGGGATAAAGGGTCTTGCAGACATCAAAGATTGTCTCTGTTTTCATTGGAATTTCAAAACGCTGTTGAAATATTTACTAAACCAAATTGATGTGATGTCTCTGAAAGCTTGGATGAAAAGCATCCACTATGGCAAGCTGGGGTTTATGCCTGGAGCACTGCCAGGGCATTCCTTCCAACGGCCATGCCCCAAAATTGGGCATCACCCTTTTGTCCAATACTCTTTCCCTCTATTGGGCTATCAGAGCCATTTTCAGCAGTTTTCCAATGATGTAGTGTGGCTTTCCTCTGCTGATAATGGCAGAAATGCAGTCCCAGCTGAGGATAGGACCTGCTCAAATCCCACCACCATCCTCAAAGTTTTCAGATGCTGTTTCAGAAATTCCAGCCCCCCAAGCCTGCACTGTAGTCATCCCCTGGGTTTCATCACCACCTAGCAAAACAAGGAATAACCTGGGAATACTCTCAGGGATAACAGGGCTCATGACAGGCTGTTGGCTCTCCCAGCATCACAAAACAGGTCAGGGACAAGTCAGAGTTAGAAACTAGTACTGAGTCCACATCCCTGTTAAATGACTGGTGTTATTCCTGGTGTTGCTTCGCATCACAATTTCATCTCAGGAAGACCAGGAGGCAACCTACAGTCACAGGCTTCACAGCTCCAGCCTGACAGCATCAAAGTTGTCCCTGACTACATGACCTCCAGCTTCTCCCAGCCTGGAGAGAAGCTGCCTCAAGAGCTATTTCCCCCTCAAGAGCTACTCCTGAGAACAGAGAGGGTTTCTGGAAAGGGTAGGGCAGCAGGCAGCTTTCAGAAGCAGTTGGGTTGTCTATGTTCCCAGCTGGTCCCCTTACATGGAAAAGGAGGTCAGCCTGGTCCCTGTTCCCTTCTCCTTTGCTCCTTCCCTCCCCCCCAGCTTCTTCCCTCCCTCCCCAGTCCCCAGGCAGAGGATGAAGGAGATTTTGGCTTTCGCTGGAAGAAGGCCAAAACTCACTATTTTCAGAAGGTGACTATGAAACTTGGAACAAACTCCACAGGGTACAAAATTAATGTGAGACCAAAAGCAGAGGATTACCACAGCCTACAGCATATGACTCTTCTGTCCAAACCCCTCGTGTTACACCAAATTCCCAGGCAGTAAGCAGCATGATACCCTGCTGCTGTGACTTCCTGATGTCAGCAGCCCTCACACCCTAGCTGAGGGAGCCTCAGATTTGGGAGGACTGACACTGCCTGGGTCCTGGGAACTTCCCCAGGACAGAAGGAGTTACACATGAGTGAGAACTGACCTGGTATTCAAGCTGCTGATTCACCATGACAATGAAGGCTGTGGGGCTGGACTGAGGGGCTCCTGCCCTGTCAGGCCTGAAGGGAGACAGATTTTGGGGGATGAAGGCAGGATAAGATGCTCCCCAGGGAGGATATGGGATAGAGGGGACTCACAGGAGGACAGCAGCGATCTAGTTGTGGAATGAGCAGGTGTGAGATTAGAGATGTGGCAAAGCTGTCAAGGTATTTTGTTTTCAGGTAAAACTAGAAGCCCTCATGAAGCATCTTGCAGAATTAAATACACATTTGCCTTAGCTGGCTTCAGTCTGAGGTCTTGAAGTGGATCTTGATAAGTAAGTCTGAGGACCCTGGAAATTGGTGAGAGGGCTCACAAAACTCCTGCAAAAAATTACCAAAGTACATCTGAAGTGCATAATTTTGCAAGAGTGGTAAAATATTTTTCATTTCCACAAAGACCAAAGGAGCAGAAACACAACGTCGAGATTTCAAACATCAAGAGTAACATCAAAGGGCAATCACTAACAGAGAGCTTTAAAAGGCACTTTACCCAAACTGTGTAGAGGGTCCTGGGTCACATTGTGCTGCACGGATACTGTTCTATAACTTCTAGAAGAGGTCACTATGCAGCAACCCTCAGGTTTCTGGGGCTCTGTGTGGAGGTGAAACAACAGAGATCACATCTCTGATCTCTTCATAAACCATGCCCAAGTACAAGTTTACTTTTGCTTTATATGTGGGTCAAGATGGTTACAACCAAGACAATAGCCAAGGGGCAGAGCCTGAGTCTGTACTGGACCCCTGCCATCCATCTGGGTATCCACACCAGGCAAGAAAATCTCCTTGCACCTGGAGCAAGCCAACGTGTGGGCAGCTGAGCACCTCAGAGTGATGCTGAGGTCATAGCTAAGAGAGCAGAGCTAGGCAGAAACACCAGAAACTGGAATAAAATACATTCAGAGACAGAGAAATTCCATAGCTGCTAGCTGGACAAGGAAAAGAGCTATATCTCTTTTGATTGCCCAAATCAAAGCAAGGGAAAAGTGACCCTAGATTACCTTCCAGGGCTGTCAATGGCCACACTACTTTTAAAAAGCTATGTGTAAAAGAAATGAAAAGCTGTGAGAGCTATTACACACTTTTAAAGTCATTCAAGTTCAGTTTTGAAAATATATCCACAATCTGTTTGCCTAAAAGCAGAGTGCTGTGATCCTTGTTTACCAAGTAAGGCAAACACTCTGTACTGCACGGGTAAATGACCCACAAATGCAAGTCTTTACAAGCCTCCTCATTACAGTGAGATCAGAGTGTGCCATGTGTGGCTATCATTTTCCCTGGGCTTTTTCTTCTCCTCTTCCTGCTTTTTGTCAAAGCTCCTGGCTTCCCGTCTGCTTTCTATTTGCGGTTGTTAAAGGGAGGGACAAACGCACACACAATTAGTTTGGAGTGGGACAGAAAAGAGGATTAAAGGGCAAATAAATATTAACCAGATGAACGGTTCTCTCCAACACATGTCTTCATTAAAAGACCATGAAGGATATGCAATTATGTAGGTATACAATATCAACTGCATATAGTTTTGTGGAAAAAACTTTGCCACAGACCTTAAGTCCCACACAGAGACATTACATTTTCTTGGTTCTCTCTGCAAAGAAACAAAAAAGTTGATACAGGGCACAGTTTTAGAACATTTTCCGTTCATCAATAAAACATGTTTTTTTCAGTTGTGCCAACTCTTCCCCATGACCCTTAGGATATTTGTGCCAGTCCAGGTGAGGTTCTTGGTTTGTATTATTTCTTTCTCAAAACTCTTAATCAGTGAAATTACTCAAAACCTCCAAGCAGCTTCCCCTTTTCACTGATGGTCTTCTCCTTCCCTCAATTCCTGTAACAGTGATATTCTTCCTTCAAAAGCCTCTTGCTCCAAGATGTCAAATGCTGGCTCAGCATTTGTGCTCACCTTCACCAGGGCAGCCCTCAGCACTTCAGTTCTCCCCTATGGATCTCATCTTCCTCCCTGAATGCTCGCTCGCTTTCAGGCTTTCCCTCCCCACCAGGTACTCCCTCTTATCCACCTCAAATATCCCCTGGTCACAGCAGGACACTCACCATTTCATCTACTCTGTAGTGTACTGTCACAAATAAAACTCTGTTCCAGGATTTGAGAGAATAGATATAAATAAGCTGGTGAGATGTTACTGTCCAACCCCTTTTCTACTATTGTATCATTGAAAGAAAAGCAGTGGGTATCAAAACTGTCATTTGGCATTTGTACTTCATTGTTTATCAGCTCCTTTGCTCAACAGCAAAGACAGGAAAATGCTGTGGGAGTCATTACACCAGGAGAAGGCTCAGAAAACCTGGAAGTCTGTGATGAAAATCATTTAAATGGCATAGGCAATGATTAGAAGGAGTGTCTGTGGCAGTAAATGGGAACATATTAAAGTGGCATGGGAAGTTTAATCGGTGATTGATCTCCCAACAATTACCTTGCTTCCTAAATCCCTCCGTATCATTTAACGAGGTGATTTCAATGTTCTAATAAAATGTGGCTGGGGAATGCTTCCAGATGTCCAGTGTGTAGGAAAATAAATGCTTCTCTGAAACCATAATCCGTGCATTAAACCAACATTGTCTTCTGATTGAGTTACACTTCTGTCTCAATTACAGAGGAAAGAGTCACTGAAAAGTCGTTAGATTCTTTAAAATCCTTTCAAATCATCTCAGTTTTAGACAAAACAGAAATCCTTCCTTTCTCTTGATTTCTTGGCATAAAACACCATCATTTCACAAGTGCTGAAATATCTGCTTTTACAATATTTCCCTAAAACCAGTTGCTTATTGCCCCATTGAAAATGGGAAACATTGCTACTTGTGCCTCATGATTGAGTTCTTTATCTCTGATCACTACAAAAATGAGACCAATATGAATAAGCCCAGCTGTCAAACTACACTTTGAGAACAGAGGAAAACGTTGTGATGAAAAGTCCAGGACATCAGGAATCTCACCAGCTCAGTCTGCTTGTCAAACATGACCTGCAGCTGACACTGGGAGGTCGTTAGTGTTCCCAGCCCCCTGTGCAGCCCTTCTTCAGCAGAAGATTGAATCTTTTCAAAAATTGTTTTTCATTTACAAGGGTCCCTTCTACAACTGCAGGTCTAATTTCCTTACTTCAAAGAGCTCCAGCTGAGGTGTTCACATGACACATCACCAGACTCATGCTTGTGTACAATATACACAGCAGCCATTGCACTATGGTAGAGGATGTCTGTGAGCAGCCCTGACTCCTCATGGACCCCCTGGGTAACTATGGGGGGTGACCCATGGCTTGCAGCATTTGCCCCCGGTTTTCCAGACCTGTCCCCCACAAATTATTATCCTTCAGCCAACACTTGGGGTCAACTTCATGTTCTTTAGAGTGTTTTAATATCAAATATCTCAGAGGAGTTCTGGTGTATGTACATATCTGTCAAAAGCAACTCGACACTTTCATTGTTGAGGGCAAAACTAACCCTCCCTCACTGCCTCTCTCTTCACTAACTGCATTTTTGGGCAGTGACATATAAATACTGCTGTACACAGGACCTGTGTCTCTTTTCCATCCACTTGAGACTGACTGGATGGTTTGTCTTTGTCTGTATTGACCCATCAAAACCAAATAAAAACTCAACTAATCCATCCAAATAAGATGAGGTCACACCATGTCTTAATTTCAGTGAGTGCAAACACAGCCCCCTTAGCTGAGAGAAAAGAAGAAAATAGCTCACTTAACCCCCCTCTGCTCTGTAAATAGTTCTGTTAGCTCTCACCTATCACAAAAGCATATCCCACATTGCATATAGCAAATATTAACCAGATACTGAGTGCAGTTCTATTCACAGGACAGTAAATAATGCATTTGGTCCTTCAGGTTAGCTGTGCTTGGATGTGAGAGTCTATATTGACCTGTGAAAGATTGTGAAGGAGGAAGAGAATACTTTCAATGGTCTAGCAGGTCAGTGAGTGCTTAGTGCCACAGCTAAGAGCTCAAGGGGGATCTTTCATTCCATGACTTTGAACGTTATCTCAGTTAAACAAACTGAAATGTGCAACTGAGTTTATTTTAGAAATGGAAAAAAATTGTGCTGAAAACAAATTTTGTGCATGAAGTGTCTATCATATCCAAGGAGCCTGAAATTATAGAATATACTTACACTGATTGTCCACTTTAATATGCTGCCAAATGGTGGGAAGGCCAAGTTGTAGATTAAACTTCCCTTTCTCTTCACTGTCTATGATACAGTGATATGACCCAGATGACAATACATGAAGAAAAACTTCTTGTATTTGCCTTCCCACAGGGTTCATTTGGTTAACTTTGTGATTAATAATTCCAGTAATGAGTAAGTGCTCAACAAATAGGGATGTTGTGAAAACTGATCTTTCAAAACTGAGGTCCCTGAGCATTCTCTTTTGGTGTGTAGGAGGATGCAGTCCTGCCTGACCTTCACATTTAGAAGCCAGCCTTAAGTTACAATCTGTGCATTTTGTTTCCAGAAAGCACAAAATTGGGTGTTCCTTGTCTCTGCACATGCTTGTTGGGAGCTATGCATTCCTTAAAAAAAAAAAAAAGTGAGAGAGAGAATTTCTTCATAGACATTTTTGTTATATAGCATTCTTGCTACCATTAGCTATTGCAGATGGACAATACGAGAGCTGTATCTGTTTTCTGTTCATTAACTTGGGCTAAGTGATTTATAGCGAGCCTTTGTCTCTATCCAGGAGGGAGGGGGAAGAACGATTAAGGGCTAAAAAATGCTGCATCAATGCATTTTGTTTCTCAGAAAGAAAAGAGGAAGCATGACACTGCACTGCTGTCTTCATTTCTAGGGCCAAACTCGGTGTCCCTTGGTCTCACTTGAATATCCACACTGGCACCCACACCTGAAGGTGGGGACAATGTCTTGTTCTTGTGAGCAGCCAAACCTCTCACTGGGCTTTCTCAATAACATTTAGAAGAAGAAACTCCATAAACACCATATTTTCACCAGGTGTAACACCAGGGTGCAAGCCACACTCCCACCAGTGTACTGTACACCTTCCAGTCATGCTAATTCTTACCTTCCCTTTCATACCTGTGTGGACTATCTGGAGATGTACATTTTATTCATTAGCAGGTTTATTCCAAAAAAGAGGACTCCTAAAGAGGCTGACTTTATCTCAGACTGGGACACACCTTTTAAAAATGACAGCCCTGATTGTGGAAGTACACTCTTGCACTCACTGTGCAGAGGTCTCAAACCTACAACTGTGTCAGCTCCAGTGGGTGGTACAGCAGGCACCATTTTGCCATTCCTAGATACAATTCTTTTCATGAGCTTGTCTAGGCACCAGTTCATTCTGTTACTGCTGCCAAGTTCCCTTCTCCTATAGCTCCCTGCTATAACAAGGGGCAGACAGCAATGTAAAAGCAGCTGGAAAGCTGCTTTTATCTTAGGAAGCAAGAGAAAATGAGAAGAGTTTAAAAATATAGCAACATATCAGTAAAACAGGAATTCAAAACAGCTTTGAAAAAAAAAAATAAAAATGGTTCTACTTAAAGAAATTGTTTATCTTAATTTGCATGGATGGGAGCCACCATCCTAATTTGCAGGTAATGAAGAATCAATTAAATATAAAGTACATGTGGAAGACATTTAAAGTTCAGGGAGCAAAACAAGAAATACTACTGTTAGAAATGCGGCAAAGCTTGAGACTGGAGTCAATCAATCTGAAATTTTTTTAATTATTCATAAGATTACAAAGCAGTATATAGCGGTTATGCTGGACAATTTTCTCAACATTTCAGTCGCAAGGGAGTACACATTTCAAGTTTGCCACTTCAGGAGACAATGGCTACATGGAATAACCAAGCAGAAATCTTGATGTAAGAGGAAGAGTTTTATTAATGTGAAACAGTCCAGAGTCCTCTCCTCATCACAACAAGTACAATTAAAAGTTCTTCCGCTAATGAATAAAATACTTCCTTCATTTTCAAAACAAGCCACTATAAGGGAAACTGTGCACTGAGTAGACATTCATCCTCAAACTTTTGCTTTATTAAAAGCTCAACATGAAAAGCTCTAAAGAATTCCAACAAAACAATTTGGAAATCTTCAGGGATATCTTATGCCATGCCTCTAACAAGGCCCCAGGGCAAAAAAATTAGAAAACATTAAGATTGATGAGATAAGAGTGATCCCGCAATTATACAAGACCTCAGGAGAGGCGCACGTTTTTGAGAGCTCAGTTGCAAGATCTATCGTTGCATCAAAGAGAAGTGCATATAATAGCAAGCCCAGAGAACGCCAAACAAAGCTGAGAGCCATACAGGAAAAGTGGCAGTGTGATAAAGCAGAGGAAATCCAGCTGTACACTGATAAGCATGAAAGGGTTTTGCGAGTCAACACGAAGAGGCCCTGGTCCGGTGACTCCGCTCTAATAATGAGCAAATTGCTCACAACTTTCAGTCCTCTGCAGGACAGCTGGAAGGAAAGGCTGGAAGGCTCTTGTTTGCTGCAGCCTGTGTTTGCACTGCCCACACACAGCTAAGTGGCTAAGTATTCACCTCAAAGTCTCTGCCGTATTTCAGAGGGTTGTAAGAACTTTGATATTACTATTTGTTTCAACAAGATGAAAGTCGTGTCCCGAGCTGCCCCTGCTAAACTGCAAGAGCCTCTGGCATTGCTGTTGATGGATAATCACAGTGTGCAATGCAGAAAGACAAGCAAAACCAAACTTAAAGGGAGCCACCATCTTCAAAGAGATGGCATTTCTATCTTCAGCTCAAATACTCACTGTGGGTAAAAGGTATGAAGGTTGCCAATCAATTTTACTAGCACTTAGAGAGATACAGAGATTATTATTCATACTTCTTGAGTTATTTTATCTCTGACACATGTTAAAAATTGTGATGAGTCTTAAAATTGCAAGCTGTCAGCCAAGTGCACTAACTTTCAATGGCTAAAAGATAGATCTAAAATTCGAAGTGGAAATAAATGGAGTCAATTATGCATTGGAAAAAGACATTAAGAAAAGTGGTAAATTTGTCATATCTTTAGTCTCTAAATCATTGTTTAATAATTTCCTAAAAGAGGTGTTGCAATTTAACAAAAACTTGACAGATCACTAATGGAACTATGTGACAGATGTTCCTTGGTCTTTGAAAGCTTAAAAGAAAACAATTTGTTGGCTCCTAAAAGTGTTTCCAAACTCAAATTTAAATGTTTCCAGTGAGCAAAACCTTCTGCCCACCCACGGAAGTTCCCAAAACTGCACTGAACTGAAGCTTGAATTGCACGTAGGTCTTCTGCTGGCCCTCTGCGGTAGGGAGCAATGGATCCTGATCCATCAGGGAAGGCAGAGGTCAGGCCTGGCAGCGACTAATCGCAAGCACACATACACCTAGGCAGGCTTTAGTGTGTGCACATGCAAGGCTGCTTCATTACATCACTCTCTGGAAGCACAAAAGGGATATTGCTTTGACTCTGAGTCACCAGGGCAAGCAAAATCTCGACTTTATAAAACGATACCTCTTCCGTACAGGGGAATGTTTTCCATATGCTGTGGGATTAAAAATACAGCATCACATAACAGAGAGTCATTTGGATAGCTATATCCTGAGAAAAACCTTCTTTCTATGAAGAGCTATATAAGAAAATTAAAGAGACAGAGACATTTTATTTACATTTGACCATTAACACTGTGAAATAAACCTTAACTTATTTTGGCAACTTCAGGTTGTTCTGATCAGCAACGGAAAAAAAGTAATGATTTTTAATACTTTAATACTTTTACAACTAAGACCAAAAATAATTATGATTTTGATTAAGCATCTACTTATCAACAATACACCCCTATACCTCTCCATAATATCATGGAATACTCCATGATATATTTACAGGAGATAAAATATTTGGGTTGAATGACATGTCATGTCTCAACAAGAATTTTTTCCCTATTGAGAAATGTAAATTTAGTAGGTTTACATTTAGATATTACAGGTAAAACAACTACCTAATTTTTACACTTTGTATTCCTCTGCATCCTCCTTTGGCTTCTGAATGTTCCACCATTGCCTCACAAGTCAAAAACCCCACTGTTATTGGCTGCATTCTCCATATGCAATACAGGGTGTAACCACACCATTCCTTGAATTGTAAACTTATTCTCATAAATACAATGTAAAATCTGGATTCCTTAAATCATTCATTTTAGAACTTAAATTGAAGGCTTATAAAGTTCTCTTTATAAATTTGCCAATATGTTTTGGGGAAAAAAAAAAAAAAAAAAAAAGAAAGATTAAGTTAGAAAGCCCTGTATTTTCAGTGGTATTATGAATGCTATTAACATTCTACCTCTGATATCTACCTCAGGAGCATAACAGTTCCTTTAAGTCACTATGTCACACCCAGAACTTTTTTTCAGAATCATTGTTCCCTAGTATATATCTCACATCATATAAAAATGACCTAATTTCTCTACTGCTAGACATAAAACTTTATCAAATAAAAACACTTCCAAGGCATTAGTCTCTAGGATATGCCAGATCTGCAGTAGGACTATTAATTATCATTCATCAGAGAGCAGATTCCTGCAAGACATTCCTGCACATTTAAACCTCCTTGGTCATTCAGAATTCTTTATTTTCCATTTGCTTACAATTTATTTTTTAAAATTCAGTGCTAGTCCTATACCTCTCTTGCCTTACTGCTTCAATATCTTTCCTTTAGAAGAGTTCTGCCCTTCCAGGCATCTCAGGACACCAGGAATAGGTGAATATCACCAGCATATTTTACAGCTCAATAAACTAAGGAACACAGCTGCTTGCTAGGGAGTTTTACACATAAGAAAGTAAAATGAGAGTTAAGGCAGAAAGAGATCTCAGTCATAAAATTGTGAATATAATCCCTGTTTCCAGATTGTTTTTCTCCAAGCCAGTGAAAAAAAAAAAATGGATACAAGATCTCAGGCTAAGCAGCACTCACTTTAATGCTTTAAGCATTAAGATTCAAAAGCTGTCCAAACCATAGTATTTCAAATTTGCAGCACAGAAATATTAGACTGACATAATTTGTCTATGTGGACTCAAATTACCCTGTATTCAAGCAGGATAGAGTTTCTCTGGTCCTGTCTGTTGTTCAACAAGATGTCATGTTTTGAAAAATTATGCTTCTTCATGTTTTTCTTAAATAAAGAAAAACATTTAAACCAATTACATTTAAAGTCCAAAACTGACAGGAATTGAGAAGGGAGAATATGTTTGTGCAGAGAGAAGCTCATTCCTCTGATTTTTGTTAATATTGATCTCAGTGTTTGTGAATTTGCTAACAGCTTAAAAAAAAAAATCATAAAATATTCTAACTCTCCTAAAACTCTTTAAAAATACTAGGAGACAGGAAAAATCCAGGGCTTAAGAAGACTTCAGTAAAAATGTGGGAAGAAGAGCTAGAGTCAGCGTCAGTAAGATGATGCTTATTGCCTCCAGCCTCCTCTCCCTCACTGGTGGGGAGGCTTTGGTTACTGAGTGAAAGAAGTAAATATCTGATTTGGTTCATCTCCTGTAGGCTTCACACACACAGTGAGAAGGGAAACTTGAAGAAGCAGGGCTCTGAGTGAAGCAGGAAGCTTTGCAGGCCACCCTGAGGTGGCTGCAGCTCTCCAAGTGGCTCATGACAGGCATGATTAATGTAAGTGGAGAACTAAAAAGCTAAAGCTGTTTATTCGAAAGGACAATACATTAGAGACTTCCTGACTTCTAATGGGTCCTTATCCACTGTAGTGTACCCTCTGGAGCAGTCATTAGGCATTCCTGGAAGAATGTGTCCTGTCATTCCCAGTAGCCTATGGCACATGGAGGGTCTGCATTTCACCTGCAACAGAGAGCATGCACAGTGTGCTGAGGAAACCAAAGGAACAGGAGGGGCAAGTGAAATGAGGACATGGCATGTGAAATTTGAGAGCAGTTGTTTGCACATTTTACACATTCTGGGGATACATTTCATAAATTAAAAGCAGCCTGTGTGGAAGTTTTCCTCATCAGCACAACGCACAAGTGTGACAGTGACTCTAGAAATGTCATCCCAGAGTCAGTGTTTCTATCAGCAGCAGGTGTTTGCTAGTACAGACCTTCTTGAATGCTTATAACTCTCATAAAAGACATACTCCAGGACTCATTTTAGACTGAAGGTAATGCCCAACACACTGGCTCCAAACAGCCTTGAAATCTGGCTAAATGTCAGTTCAGCTCTGAACACCCACTTGGCTAAATCCATATTCTCACTGGAAACTTCTAAGGGCTTCCATAGGTGTTTGGTGCCCCTGCAGTTGTCATAATTTTAGTGGTTACTGAAAATACAATGAAGGCAATAAGAAATGTTACTGCCTGAAGACCACACAGCTCATACCAGGTGGGCTATGCAACACAAGAAGATGGTTTCTGAGCAGAGAGCAGAAACTTCATTTCAGCCTTCAAGCTTGTGACTTGAGAGGAGCTGTGATGTGCATATATGCAGTGGACTTAGGGTTTTCAGTCCAAAGCCTAAAGATGGTCCAAGTGTCAGTCAGCAGCACCAAGTAGTTCTGTCTGCATGTCTCTTCTCTGCCTTGAGCTTCCCTAGGCTGCCATTCTTTCAGTTTAGCCCAAAAAGTAGTTGCTGGAGCCTCACTGGAAGGACAGGGTGGTGAAATTGTTCTTATTGAAAAAACAACTCTCTCTGTCACACACACACACAGATATACATTTAATTTAAAAAAAAAAAAGAGAGAGACATCAGGTTAACTGGACAACCACTTGCAGACTACAACAAATCAACAGGATAGCAAATGGTGGTGAGGTGAGGGTGGGAACAAGTTGTCAAAACTTCCTCTCTACCAGAACTGTCAGCAAAGTCAATACAGTCCTAAATTTGAACCCTACATCTTCTACAGCATGATCTGACTGACACTTAGGAAAGCTGGTTCATGCTTAAGTGCCTGAATGAAAGAGACCTTAATCTCTTTCTCTTCTAGTTGTGACTTGGAATAAGGAAAATATTTTAGACAGAAGCACGATTGTTATGTTGATGATGTCCCTTCAACTATTTACAGAAGTAGTGCCAAGATACCACAAGAAAGGCCGAGCATAAAGTATTTCCAGCACATCAAAAAGCAGGAAGCATGGGAAATCTTCCCACTAGAAAAGCCTCATCTCATGGGATTTCCAGCTCAGTTGCTTAACTCTTGCTGTCCCAGCAGCTCAGGAAGTAGACTACATCAATTTGCCTCAAATCTACAATCTCAGTGAATCATTGTAAATCTGACAGAGAAATGGTGGAAACCATGACAGTGAATGAGAGTTTAAGTGAGTCTTTTCACTGGTTGAGCTTAAGGAAAGCCACAGATATAGTTGTTTAATTCAACTGCCAGTGTGACTTGCTCTCTCCCAAACTAGGGCTTGGGGTAATGGAATCTTTACAGTTTGATCAGAGTATGCATTTTGCCGTGCTCTGATGGTCTGTGTGCCAGGGGAAGAGGCCAGTGCAGGCCTGGATGGGAAGCAAACACAAATGCATACAAAAGTGCCTGTTTTGTCCCACAAGCCACATCATATAGGAACTACTTTCATGTCTGCTTTTGGAGCTTCTGGGAAAACTGGCAGTGCTTCAGGGCCATCTATATGGGGTAAAGCAGCCAGTACAGCTGCCTTGGGACAAGCCCTGCAACAAAAGAGATGGAGGGCAGCAGTTTTCACTTTGCAGGGTTTGCATCAAGATGTCTTAAATCTTCCATTTAAACAGGATATAATGATCTATAGATAGTTTGGAGAAAGAGTGTATCAGCTGCTGGGAGTAATGATGTCTCTTAGCAGCTTAGCTGACAGCCTGGTAACCCAGCTACAAGCTCCTGACAGATCAGTTCCCATGGGACCTTGTCTCTCCTCATCTCCGCCTGCCTTGTGGTGGGGAAATCCTGCAGCAGACTCCTGATCCATTACCTGCCTAGCAGCAAACAGAGACTGCTTCAACCAGCCTAAGAAGACTCCAAAGCCTTCAAATTCCCCTGGGAACTTTGACTAGCAGTACAAGGGATGAGCCCTTCTTGTACAAAATACCTTGTCTCAAAACAAAATGAAGGAAACAACTTGTCTCCTTTAATGGCTGAGTGCTGGTCCTTCTACCTTCCATTCTCCAGTCTCCAGCTGCAAGAGGACCAAACCCCACTTATCATTTCTCTCCATGCTTCAGCAGGAGCTTCCTTAGAGGCCTGTCAGTAATTTCTGATTTCTGTTTGGCAAAGCAAAGAGGGCAATTTGCACTGCCTTAGACATGCAACAAAGTAATTTGGGGAAATCAGACTCCTACGCAGCAGCTCTTTAATTTCAGTTGAATCTTCTAGAACTGACTTATAAGAAAAGTGAATTCCAGTGTTCTCACACCTCTTTTCCCCTCCTCTTCCTCACTGCAATGGGCTAAGCAACAGCATGGGGAGCAGAGCTGTTGAGCACCTGAAATGCAGGTATCACCACCAGCAAAGAAGCCAGTGAAATCTCGGGCCATGAATACATGGGAAGATCTTGGGGAAGCATTCCTAGAACAAGGTGTGGTGGGAATGAGTTAAGATCTTCCTTTCTACATGATCTCAGCTAATGTGCACAGGGAGAAGAAGAAACCTCTCATACTTGCATATACCTCCCACATTTCTGAACAGCCCTTTATTAATATGAAAGGCAGATGCCCTTTATTAATATGAAAAAGGCACTGGTCTGTTTTCATTTCTTCAAATATTCCTCCTGTCTCTGCTTTCTGCTCTGGTTGGGCTGTCTTTGGTGTGTTGACCAATCTGAAACATTCACATAAATACTGTCAGACTTGTATTTTTTTACCTCAGTGTCTGCAGACCCCACATGGTTTTGCTGCCCATAAATCTGCTCATCAGTTCTCAGTCATCTCATGATGTCTTAAATTTTTTTTTAAGTCTTTAACTCACATCATCTACTTGCCTTTGACAAAAACTCCATCTGACTTGCATCAGAATGGAAAGGAAAAATATTGTATTAATGGAGAAAAAAAAATTGTAACCAGAGGTTTTAGCTAACATTTCAGAGTCTCTTCAGGTTATTGCTTCAGCCATCAAAATAATCCCTAGATAGGGTAAATCCTGAGACTGAGATATTTGTTGCATGGACATGGTAAAAAGTAAACTTAACTACATGTATTTAACACCCCAGTTAAGTTGCATCTCTTGAAATTAAGGTCTGAGCTGGATAATCCATGAATAGCTGAATAAAAGTGGGGCCAAGATGTTTACAGCAAAGGGTTAGTACAATGTGCAGGCTCAAGCTGCTGAACATCTGAGGTGATGAAAAGTGTGTGTGGAGAGGGAAGCCATCTCAAGATCACATCATTTTACAGACCTGTTTTGGAGCAATGAGAAAATGAGTTAGACAAATTACAAGGTGAGGGGATGGGCAACACAGGAGCAGGATTTGGGAATGCAGGCAAGAGTCTTCTCTTAACCTGGAGCACAGCAAAGGCATACTGCTGTGCCATTAGGCACAGCCCCTTCAAGAGGCAAGCTGGTGTAAACTGGCGTTCTCCAGAGCAAAGGCAGGACTAATCTTCTTTCAGCCTGTCTCAGTCTCCCTGAAGACTCAGCTGCTGAAAGACAGTTTATTGAATGGCTGTAATGTCACCAAGTATCTCAGCCCCAAGGCTGAATGGGTTTAAAATAAACTGAAGCAAGCTGTTCCTAAATCAAACTAAGCATTCACACCACATTAAAATTTGTTTGAAGTTAAATGTGTCAGAGAAGACCCATGTTTTGAGCAAACAAAGAAGCCCTATAAGAATACCATAGATTTTTCACTGTGCATTGAGTAGCATGATACTCAAGGCATTTCATTGGTGTAAGCATGTGCATGCTGATAAGCATGTACAAAGGCTTGTGTACTAACATTTTTATATCAATGTTTGATAACTGCCCTAATTTTTGCCCTGCTGGGGATTATTTTAATTATTATGGAGACAGTCTTAATTAAAGCACATGCAGGGCAAAACAGACTAAGCCAAGAAAATGTTCCTTCACTGCCTGATAGAGAGCTTCTACCACAAGACACTGGTCAAAGAGGGCACACCAGAAACGTTATCCTGTATCCAAATCTGTATCCAAACTCTTCTCAGAGAAGAGCATAGTCATGAGAATATAACTCTAGAATAGTTGTGCGACCTTAATATTCACAGAGATACAGCTGGGCATAAGCATCATAATTTCAGCAGAAATTTTCAAACCATTAAAGGCAGGTTTTTTGCTGAGAAACTGTGGGCACAGCACAAACCATTATTAGGTCTTGTTGAATGTTAATGCATGTTTCCAAGAATAAAAAGTGACCAGAAAGTCTGGAAAGAAAGTATTGGTAGTGACAACATAAAACACATAGCACAAAAATGCCTTTGATGCAAGGGACAGAAGGTTAAATCAGTCTGTTAGAAAAGGAATGAGAGATACCACAGGCATTTGGGGAAAGTAGAAATCTTGAGAAATCATCGAATCACAGGACTGGGGAGTGTTACTTGATTCCTTGAATACTCATCAGGATCCTTTCCTGTTTCTGAAGCAGCATAAAGGAAGAGACAGATAAGATGATGCCAGTGTCTGTAATTAAGTGAGGACTTGGTCATACTCAGAAACAAATGCATTTTTCATCCTTTTAAAGGTGAGCTCAATAGCACCTGAGCCACCTGAGTAGTGCCAAAACGCTGTAATAACAAATCCTTCAGTACTTTATGTACATATAAAATGGACCCTAGATGCATGCGTGTGTGCACCTGTGTAACACTCTCTGTTACAGAGGCAAGGAATTTTACCAGAGTTTTCCAGGCATATGCAGCAAAATATGCAAATGATGAACTGTCTTCTTGGAAAAAAGCAGCTACACTCACTACATACAGTAAGGATTACCCAATTATTCCATTATTACTTTTGCCTATCCAGAGCAGAAGATTACTTAAGTGTAATTAAGTCAATGTCTAAAAGACACTTTGAGACTGAAGAGCCTCTCTTGTTGTTTCAGTTCTACACAGTGTTCCTTGTTAATAAAAGAACAGTGAATAAATGAGTAAATATAAGCAGCAAGATTCCCCCTCTTGTCTTTATTTATAACTTTATTCAAATATAGCTATTTATTTTGATGAAAATATTGCCATCCTATCTTTCCTGCTTCAGCAGCAGTTCTTGTTATTTAAACATTAACAGGACGGAACCTCCTGGCTTCCAATTAAACTGTCAGAGTAGTTAAGCTATGGATTTTCTATGTCTAGCAGTACTATGAAAACCACAGAAACATTCTCTCCAGCAAAATATAAGGGGGAAAATGTGCTTCAAATATATGGTGGGCATGTCAGCAACTTATATGATGGCATCAGAGACAGCAAAGATGCAGTTTCCCCTGCCAGCCTGTTGCTTCACAACCAGAGAAATGCAGGAGTTGGTTTAGAGCACACAAAGAGGTTTAAGAGAAGGTCCTGAAAGGACTCAAACCTCTGGGAGCCAGGTTCATAGGCTAGAAAAATGGGTCTGGCTCCTTGTTTACAGGGTGCACACAGCTGTGGAGGAGGGTGCAAAGCAGTTGTCTGTGTTTTTTACACAGATCAGGGCTACTCAGACTTGGCCAACACATCAGATTCAACTGCTCTTTCCCTTGAGCCCAGAAATAATAATGGTCTGTTTCCCTTTTTTTAATGTCCTTTCAACCATGCTGCTATTTTTATGCTTCACTTGCTGGCACATGGATCAATCACTGTAGGACCTGATTTACAACCTGTATTCCAGACACTGCTTCTAGCAAGGCGGGGGGAGAGGGACAAATATGTTTTAACACTCATTGTGCAGTGTCTGGATTTGGCTCCAGGAGATATTTGGAAATATAAGGCAAAGGAAAGAGGCTGGATCCTCTATCATTTATACTAATTAACAGTGAATCAGCTTGACTGTTTCCATAAAGTGAACCCAAGACTTTCAGCCCTTGTCAGTGAGTTCCTCCTTAAAAGGCTGTTTTGTTTCCTAGAATGTATAGCACAATCCCCCGACTCATTATGGATGGCTTTTCTAGATTAAAAGGAAAAAAGGATTGTTTTGTTGGAGAAAACTAAACAAATCTGACATCCCACACCATTTATTGACCCCATCTGAGAAGCCTTTAACTTAAAGCCAACACATGACCTTCATATCCCTTGACACATGGGACACAAGCAATAATACTTGTTTTGATGATGGAGAACTGATTTTAGGTGTTTCCACATAAATCCCTTTGCTGTTAGAGTCCATTTAAAAGAAGATATAGAAGATAGACTTTTCCCTAAAGAGTCAAGAGTGGCAGAGACAATGTGTGATGAACTGACTGCAGCTCCCACTCCCAACCCCCATGTGTCACCAGGGGAGAAGGGATAGAAAATTGGTAGTGAAGTTGAGCCTGAGAAGAAGAGGGAGGTGTGGTGAAGGTGTTTTAAGGGTTTTTTTAATTTCTCATTATCCTACCCTGATCTCATACCTAATAAATTAAATTAATTTCCCCCAAGTCAAACCTGTTTTGCCTATGACAGTTTCTTGCTGAGTGCTTTCTCCCTGTTCTTATCTCAACCCATGAGCTTTTAGATATATTCCCTCCCTTGCCCAGCTGAGTTGGGGAGCAGCTTTGGTGGGCACCCAGCACCCAGCCAGAGCGGACCCGCCACACCAACCTAAAACTCCTTTAAACACATGTGAATTTTTATGTTCTCTTCAGCACATTTTGGCCTGGATTTATGAAGCAGTGATGGGCTATGCAACTGACTGCACACAGCTGATGTACCCTCCTTTTGGCCTCTGCATACTTGGAGGACTGTGAGCCATTACACAGATATACCAATCCCAGCATACATACATACTTTTCAGCATATGTAAATACATTCCAGTCAGTGTTAATACTGTGAGGAGTTTTACCTACAAGAAATCAAGACAGCGACTATAATCCTAAACAATCTCTAGTAATCCTAAATGAAACCAAACCAACCTTTCTTAAGGTTTGTTTCTGCTTCATCAGGTTTTGCAGTAACATTTGAAGTTAAAGTCAGGTTGACAACCATTGCTTTGCACCTTATTCCATAGGATTTTTTTTTTTTTTGGCACTGAATCATCACAGTAAAGGCCAGATTTGCAAGGAGCCTTCAGGTACCTGATTCCTATTCAGTGAGAGTTTAGCAGGGCTTTTGTGGATGTGATAATCACTGGTTTGGACTACAAAAACACATTTTCACACATTAGCCAGGCAGAGATTTGACTTACAAATTCTAAACCTGGATTTACAGTGTTTACAAGCCTCCCTATCAGAGCTGCTGCTGAGGGCCCACCAGCCCCTTAAACATCAGTGTCCTTATCAGCTTTCAGAGCTCATGACAAGGTTGGAATCAACTGCAACACACCAGGGAAGCCCAGCATTGTCTCTCAGAGAGGAGTCGTGGCATGGTGCAGGAACAAAGGGCATCTCTTCGATCCCAGGAAGGACAAGACGTTGACCAAAAAACTGTCAAGTATCATATCCTAAAGTGTGAGAAAGGTTCCTGCTCTGCATGGCAGCCAGCAGTGTAACAAAAGAGCCACCCTGTGTTGCACATTCCTCCTCATCAATTCTCCCTCCCCATATGGCCTCACCTACAACTCTCTCCGTCAAGAGAAAGGAAGATGTTCCACATGTCTGTGCCGACACGCATTGCGCGGCTGAGACGCCACTCACAATCCAAGCAGAGAGCAAAATAAAAATGAAACTTCACTGTAGTCTGTCAAGTCTCTCACCACCAGCACTTCATCTTAGCTAAATATCAAAAACAAATATAGCAAAAATTATTTTCAGGCTAGAATGCAACCAATCTGTAACACTGCTCCTTCAAACAGAATAGGCTCTGGTTACCACTCATGGGAACACCTCTGCAACGGGTCAACCAGCAAAAACTTCTCTATGTTTCCCCCCACTCCCTTGAAGAAATAATGTGAGAAAAATGGTCTTACCATATTTTCTTCTGGCTTTTCTGATGTAGAGGCTGATAGGGCATGGAACACAATGCAGCAAGAGGCGGATGGTTCATTCAGTCTCTTGGCTCCAACCATGCACAGAAGGGGGAAGCTCTGAGCCTTTACAGAAAGAGGTTTTTTGTGGTCCCATGAGCTGTATATACCCATGCCAAGACAATGGAGTTGCTCCTGGAAAGATACCTAAAGATAAGATAGTAAGAATCAGATTTGGTAATATTTAGTTTGGATCTAGTCCTCGCAGAAACAGAGAAAGTAAACAAAGAATCTCCTCTGTCACAGAGAAGCACAAACAAAATGCCTCCCTGTAGGGCAAACAGGAATTCAGAGGAGACATTTGAGTGATGGAGCTGCATGGCCACTTTGGTCCCCACACAGACAAAAATTGGTTAGAGGGAGCAACATCCTCCTCAACTCTGAATGGTTTTACAGATGTGTGAGAGACTTTTGGGGTACTGGAAGCAGAATGGCTACAAAGCAGAATGACTTGACCCTTTTATTGCTGTGATTAGACTAATTCCAGTAACAAATCTGCCCTCACACACTGCCACATTGTGCTACTGTGGTCTGTACATATCCTTGCCAAAAATGCTGAGGCTGCTGCTGGGAACTCTAAGAGGAATTTTGCTTCTTTTGTTCTTGTCTTGATGAGCTCCATGGAAAATAATGTGGTTGTAAGCTGTTTCCAGTGCTGACCTGTGTCTAGCAAGTGGTCTTCAGCCCTGAGCATTTACAGCTCTTTTGAACAGATTTAGATAGGTTTCTTGGCAGATGCCAACATTTCTGGAACAGAAAAGTGGCATTTGAAGTATTGACAAAAGATTGATATGTTTTAATGAGACACAGATCTGGGAATGGATTATTTCAGGTGTGAGAGTGAAGTCGGTTCCAATTTTTAAAAATCAAGAAAATCAAGGAAGAAAGCAAGGAAACTGGAGGAGCAAAACCTGGGTGACACAAAAGGTATCAGTTGTTTCCAAATTTCTGGGAGTTCACATTTCTAGATACCTGATAAAAATCAGAAGAAAAAAAATGGGTGTTTCTGGAAATGAAATCTGGTTTTGCACCCATGTGATTCTCTCTGTACTCCTTCCCTTTTGGTGTTCCTTCTGCAGATCCTCAGATGTACAGGAGTCCAAGCATGGTGACCCAGCCACGACTGACACCAGGCTGCCTCCACCACACCTACCCAGAGTGACACAAAAATAGAGCTGATCTTAGAGCAAGGGAGAAATTTGGCTCTGAGAGGAGAGAATCCACCCATGAGTAGTCCCAGCAAGGCCCCAACATTCAGGTCTCTGGGGAGAGAAGTCCTTTCCCTTACATGGGCACTATGGGGCCTGTCAGACCACAGAAAGTCTCTGGCAGCACATTCAGAAGGGGGGAAAATTTTCACTGAAGTATGGTTCTGGCCACAGTTACTTCACTCTTGAGTGAGGTTAATACTATTTTTTGTTATTGTTTTAGGAGGCTCTGTTCCATTAGAAGTGGGAAGTCAGTGTATACAAACACTCATGTAGTAGAAAAATCAATATACAGCCTTCTCTATTATAATAATAAAAACAATGAAAAAGTATTTTGAAATCTTGTGCTGTAAGAATAAGAATAAATAGCGCTCTAGTGAGTGAGTTCCTGTTTCTAATTAGACTTGGACAACATGCCTCATTGGGCAATGAGGCCATTGTCTTCTCCTCAGAGGTAGGAACGCTATGCTTCTCAAGTGGTTTTAAGCTGATGCAGCAGTGATAAGGTTGAAACAGGGACATGTGTGTCCCCAGCATTGCTGCCCTGAAGGCAGGAATTTTCTTAATAATACCCTTGCCCAGAAACAGACTAGCAAATTTCACAGCTGTTGAGCACAAAACGGAATATGCTTTTTTGTTTGTGTTTATGCAAAGGTATTTAGAGATTGCCAGGAAGTTATGGGACTCTGGTCAAGAAAGACTTTGGCCATCAAAGTGGCAATTAGAACTGATCATGAGATTTCTGACGGCACATCATTGCACTGGAAAACACTGATCTGAGAGAGCCAGCAAATTTCATGTTAAAACATAAAACATTTCAATTAACCAACATTCAACCACACATAGTTCTCCACTGGAAAACTACCTGGCTTCTTGCCAGTGAACCTGGTGGTCTGCTTGGGACACAGGGAGCGCGGGCTTGCTGCCTCCAAGCAGAGTCTGGTAGTGCCGGGAGACCTGGCTGAAGTCAGCAGTCCCAAAGTACAGGCTCCCATCCCCAGCCTTGACTCATCGTGCTGCTCCATAAGAACCAGCAGCAAGGCTGGAAAGAAGCACGTCTTGGGGAGAGTATTTTATTTTGGAAATAGCATGCGTCATTGTTTCCTATTCCTATTTTTTCCCTATAAAGTTCTCTTTTGTGGGTAATTTCGAAATAACTGGGTTCATTCCAAATCAGAACAAAACCAAATGTCAGAATTTCCCACGAACCAGGAATTTGACAATTTGGCCAGTCTTTCTGGCAATGATCCAGCAAATTTTCAATAAAATTGGATGTGCTGCTTGATGGCAACAGGCAGTTGGATTTTCTATACAACTCTGAGTGCTTCTCAAAGAACTTTCCTATTAGAAGTAAACTGTGGTGTTGCTTTCGGCTGCCAGTAGGTGAAGGTACAAGCTGGACCAGGACTCTCCTCTAAAGGAAGTGTCCACACTGTTTGCTCCTGCTGAGTCCTACCCTGCCCTGCCTCCAACACAGTGAGAGAGTGGGGGAGAAGACACGCCAGGCTCCCAGTATCTTATTAAGCAATATTATAAAATGACAAGTTCTCAGAATAAAACGGGCACATGCAGAGCATGTATAATCTGATGAGAAAGAGGGTGATTTGTGTTAAGTGTCCCTCACTTACTGTTTTTTTACAGACCTTATGAAGTGATAGAGAGTTGGTTGGGGAGGGAGAACACAAACTATCAGCAGTTTAACTCATGATCATTGAGAAATTAGGTTGGCAGGAGTTACTTCCCTTTATATCAAGCAAATGTGGTTTCAAAACCCATCCTGACCGGATCTGGAATCTTCAGTGCTTTTTATATCCACACAGCACCAGGAAAGGGGATACAATAGATAATCTGAGCCTCAGATTTTACATCTGAGGAAAGGCCAAGCTCCAGGTCCAAAGTGGGTTGTTCAGAGAGCTTGTGATTTTCTAAACCACTATCACTGCCAAGGACTCTACCCTGCCCTGCCCAGCCCTGGTTAAGATCCCACTGACAGCAACAGGAATGCTACACTGCATTTCATGTGCACACAGACACTCCCAAACCTGCTAATGGAGATGGCTCTGCAAGAGAGTGGGGCTCAGTCTGAGGTGAACTTGATTTCCAAAGAGCTCCACCATGGCCAGCACAGGGAAGGTCAGCAGCTGAAGGGAAACAGCTTCATGTTGATACCTGAAACTGTGAGCTGTGGACTATGCTAGGTGGAAACCAACCTAGTTTAGAGTCTTCTTTGGATGTGAGAATTGTGTGGTCATTATTTACTCACATGTGTTTAGGACAGACTATTCCTGTATTTCAGCACTTCCCAGGACTAGTCAATTAGAAATTATACCTATTTAAGAGGTGAGAGAGAAAAAAGAATAAGAAACAAGTACCAGGATAGAACACCCAACAATGTCTTTGCAGCAAGATATCTTGCCTTTAAATCAATGTAAGACTCAATCTAAAGAAAAATAGATTTAAAAAGGTTTACCGTGATTTTTCTTACAACCATTTCACTCCAGTGAAGTAATGAGGGTTACACTAGCAGCTAATGAGGGCTATACAGGATTTCTGCTTCAGAGGCAACTGAAGCCAGATGAGCTGATATGTAAACTTCCTTTGGTAGATGGCCTGCAAGGACTGGAAATTATTGGTGTCTATCCAAAACTCTACTGTCATCAAACTCAAAGCATGGGGAAAGCATTACAGCCTCTGTGTGACCGTGCTGGAGCAATCACTAAGGCCTTATGTATGTTTGCTTCAAAATACCTCAGGGTTTACCGTGGATACTGCAACAAAAGAACACCTGCTATCCTGTTTTATTTTGCCCCAGGGAAGTCATTCTGGAGCAGCAAGGACATTGCACAGAGCAATGTGCTCCTGGGGCTGGCCTCCAAGATCTGCTCTCCAGAGCAAGGATGACTGGGGAGAAAGCCCCTAAAGCCATGCTTTTTGGGAGACAGTAGGTGAGAGAGGAGACCTATTGTTACATCTCTGTGAGACAGGCAGATGCTTGGGGCTACTTTCTTTTTCACTTACTACACTCTCACAGAGATAAAAAAGGAGAGTGCTCTCTGCTCCACAGCTATCCCTTTCCTAAAATCCAAATAAAGGAAAGATGCTCTGTTTCCTAGACAAACCCCTGAAAATTTATCACTCCATGGTCTGAAAGGCAAAACTGGGCCTGCTAATCTTTCTAGCTTGTTGACCTCCAAACTCTGGTTTGAATTCCAGTCCATGGCTGGGATTCTGCAAGTCACAGGCAAGCAACAGGAAGAAAGGTTGATGTCTGTGCATCTCTGCCATTCTCTTCTGTCTCACCACACAAGCAGCCTACCATTATGAGCTTTATTCAAATTTGGGGAGTCTATAAACCATTTATGACCATTTTTCAAACCGCAAGCAAGTAGAGATTCTGCCAGCTGGTAAATGCCCTGGCAAAAACAAAAGACATCTGAAGAAAAGCAGCTCCCAGATAAATAATACATATAGGAAAACATTAGCTACCAATTTCTAGTTTTAAGCCTGGAAATCAAAAAGGCATTTTCCAATCACTGGCAGCAAGTCCCAGTCATGCAGTGCTAGGACAGTTGAGATGTACTTGGTAACAGCCTGGCAGGGGATTGTCTGAGGGTGGCCATCTGTGTGGGTGTTGTACACAAGGTTTGTATTTCACTCTCCTCTATTAATAAGGCT
Source organism: Cisticola juncidis (assembly GCA_013400215.1). Lineage (NCBI taxonomy): Eukaryota > Metazoa > Chordata > Aves > Passeriformes > Cisticolidae > Cisticola > Cisticola juncidis. Next base: position 774,310 of record VXBR01002800.1, on the reverse strand, counting down.
AATAAGTAGAACCATGTGCTGTGCTTTTGTGTGACACGCTAGGCACATTTAATGCAATGCAGAATCTAACAGTCCATGCTTTAGGACAATTTTCAAAAAAAATTGTCCACAAAGGTAACTTTCCTGAGGCAAACAAAAAATAAGCTGAGGCCAGCAGATCAACTGAAATTCCTCCATTTTTTGGCTCATGCCCTCAAGCTAGTAACATGAACCTCAGCCAACAAGACATCAAACATTCACCTTTATCATTGATGCAGCTGATTGGTGTCAGATGATGGCATTGGTTTCATCAAAGTAACAGCCATGGAGCCTGGTACATGTTACGGCTGATTGGGAAAGCTGCACAAAGGAGATCAAAAAGACAATGGAAAAAAAGAGAATGTAAAAAGGAGAAAAAACCCAAAAATGTCATCTCTCCTCTCTCCCAACTCACAGTTCTGGCACAATGAACAAACAAAAAGAGGTACAATACAGATCAAAAAGTAAACAGCCTCCACAATTCAGCCTTGCTTCAATTTACATCTTGAGTTTCTGTTATAAAAGGGGTCCTAAACACACATTGGGATCTACTAAATCACAATTTAAATGGTAATTTGGTCTCCTCACAGAATAAGTTGGATCAGATTTGCTATACCGAGTTTCTTCCAGCAAGAGAGTTTCTGTGTTGTGCATATGACTTTCTCTTGTTGTGCCAGACTAATCTCCAAAGCAGACCATTTGCAATCTCAGATGCATTCCCAGAAATCTATTCTATATTCCTTATTTTCAATAGCTGCTGCTGCTGGTGGCAGAGGTCCTTTGTTCCCCCGAAATTTGTGCCATGCTCTTTCCTGATGCATGGGTTCATCTTTACAAAGGCCTGATGATTCCACAGTAAAAAGGTTTTATCAGATCAGTATGGGTGCCAGTGGTGGTTTGTAGTTTTACTTACAGCCGCAGCTGTGGATGGTTATTTCACAGGTCTTTTGGTATACATCACACAATTTTATAGGCTTTCAAAAGCATTTTCAAGGGAAAGAAAAAGTGGAGACCTTTTCTGTAGGTATGTTTCCAGTGAGCTTTGTCCTCCCCGCTTCTACCTCTGAGCTGCCATAGACCTAATGACTTTCCCTGGGTGAAGTTATTACTTCTAAAAAGGGGCAGCATTCCAGTGCTACCATGTGCAACAGGTTGATTACAGCCTATGGGATGAATAAATCAAAATGACATGGGTTAGTGTTTGAGGGCTGGTTGCCCTAAGATCAAGTCAAATCTCTGGGTAGCATTAAAGCAATTCCTTATTAAGGAATTTTATAAATTTATATGATGTACCCAAAGAGAGAAATGCATTAGACAAACCTCCAAGGGGAAGAAGTAAGGAGTAAAAAAAACAACCTTGAAAACAGAAAATTTAACCTTGACTACTAAGACTGAAGTAACTTTTACCCAGCTTGCTGTGAGCAGGGAGCATTTCAGGACAGTTTCATTGTGCATGTGAGAGTATTCAGTTACAATTTTATCTCTTTGAGCTGTGATGGTGTTGATTTGGCAAGCAGCGGGGCCTTGTTATTCCAGCTGGGTAACTTTTAATAACAATAGGAATCCGTGCTATTTGTCAGATACTTGAATTGACTAGTATTTCTTATTTTAAGGTATTAATGTATAAACAAATTTGGAAAGAGGATTTTGCAGAATCAAGGAATGGGAGACACAATACTAACTGCAAATATTTTGTAAATGCACAGTTGGCAGAGTTTCCCATTATCTTTTACTTTATTGTTTTCATGCAAAATAGTATAAGCAAGCAGCTAAGCTCAGTGCTTCTCTTCCACCCCTTCAGTACAACCCACCCAATTGCACAAATATCAATGCTTCAGACATATGATTCTTTACTTTTTCATATTTTGTCTTTTTTATAGACATAAATTCAATATTTTCAGATTTCTGCCCAAAATAGTAGCCTTAACCTACATCAAGAATCTTCCTGTAGTTCACAGTGCTTCTGGCTGTTTTCTTGTTGTAAAGGGTAGGTTTTAATTTCTTACATCAGAACAGATTATGCCCTCAGGTGACTCTCTATACTGAAATGTTTATGGAGGGCTGATATTTTAGGACTGTTGTGCAGGGGACACTTCAGAGTCTCAACAATGCTGTGTCCACAGTAATCCTCAGTTCAGGGTAGTCACACCACAGAAAAAAATTTCTGGGTCATTTACTGTAAATTTTGACTTAAGTAATCTGAGAAGTACCAGAACTGAATCCTGTGCCCATGGGTAAGCACCAGGTTAATCTACAAGGGAAACCTACACCTTATGAAGAGCCTTAGTTTTATTTTCTTCCCAAAACAACACTGTCAAGGTGAAACATCAGACCACCACAAGCAGCAGAGTGGGACTATTGTAAATCTTTCCTGAAAACACCCTTCTAAACAAGTGTTTCATTTACTGGACATACATTGTTAACATTTTGGGAAACAGTCCAAAGGGCAAGTTTGGAATCAGCAACATTTTTTGAAAAATGATATTTCAAGGAGTAATCTCATTTACTGATATGAGCATTCCTACTTAAAAATCCACTGTGTGAGTTACTCCCCTCCTACCAGAAAACACAATGCAGCCTGTGAGTTTAGGAAATCTGCCCAGCATAATTTGAAAATCAGATACCAAATGAGGAGCTGCTCATGAATAAAACTGCATGAAGGTGTATTATTTCTTGAATTTTTTAACAAAAAAGAAGCCAATCAACTAACCCCTCACAAAACTCCAGAGGTGTTTGAGCATACTGATGGATCACATCAAACTATTCGAGACTTTTCTCTTTAGACCCTTATCTGTCATATCCTCTTTGTTCCCTGCCTCCAAATTTCACCCTCAGACTTTTATTTGCAATGCTTTAAGTTCAACTTGTTGTTTTATCACTTTTATACTGAGGTGTGAGCAGGGAAGAAATGGCTAAGCTACTAAAATATCCTTAACATCAATGTGGAAATTGATAATTCAATTCACTAAATGAAAGTTATGACCCTTTTGTCACAATAATGATCCAGGCTCGCCAAACTGGTTCTTTCACAGTGTCAAATGCACACTGAACCAACATGGATGAGACCCTAGCAATGTAAGTTTCTATGCAACAAGCTAACTTACAATTAAACAACTATGCCAGTTTGCACATGCTTCTTTCCTGGTCTTTCAAAACAGGCTTCTGAAATCTGAAAATTATTAATTCAGGCAGATACATCACATCCACTGTAATGTTCGCAATAAAAACTATAAAATATAATTCTGGCCTTAGAGCTAAAGGGGCTTAGGCTTAGCTCATACAAAATCAGGGGAAAAAATGATTAGAAGTGTTCACAAGCCAGAACTAGACCTAAAATGGTAAATTCAATCATCCAGGGGCTTTCTTCATAAAGAATAAAACAAAAATGCTTTGCCTTTTTCCTCCCAGAGGATTCACTTGAAAGAATTCAGAGATATGTTGTCACAGACAAGGGTCCCCAAGGCAGATTTTCTAGCTCTGTGATGGTCTAATACCTTATTAAAAATTATGCTAATGCTCCATATCCATTAACAGATACTCACTCCAAAGACACACTCAGAGGTCCAAAGAGGAGAAGCAAGGCCTTATTAGTCTAGGAGAAATGGCCAAGAGGTATTTTTCCCCCTTGGATGTGGTGTCTCAGCCATGACGGGGGAATATTTAAATCTTTTTATGCTGAGTTTGCTGTGACTCCTTGTGATGGAAATTCACAGGAACCTAAGAAGCAGAGGTTTCTTCAGGAGGTTCAGGGTAGGTGGAATTGTTTTTCTTCTGCATCTGAATGAAATTCTTCCAGAAATATGCAAGTACTGGAACATTCTTGTTATTTTCATTGCAAAGTCATTATTTTACTTACAATGTGGTTCCAAAAGCCTTTAGGGTCTTTCAGCCCTTCTGGTCACGAGTTAATGGCTGGCAAGGTTTAAGCTGATATTTGCTTATTCTGTACATGATTTGTCCAAAACCTTCCCACTGGAGGAGGCTGTTGCTATGAACTCACCTCAGCCATCTTCAGCCACAGTTCAAAAATGGCAGAAAAGGAGCAATAAAAGTCTGATGTGCTGCTTCCACTTAGTCAAAGACTTCAGATAAANAAGGGAATATGAAAAATGTAAATAGGTGTTGCAGTTCAGGCACTATTGGCAAGTCCAATTTACCTACTTAGGGTCCTGAGAAAAAAAGACAGAAAGAACTGAAGAATTTAACTGCAAAAAATAACAGGTGCCACCTGGAGATATAGTCCTCAGTGATCTGTAGTTTCAGTTCTGATAAGAAATTCTTACCTCAAAAAGTACTCTTTGTCTGTAAAAAACCCAATTAATATACTCCCTTACAGAACAACCACTTCCAACAAAAATCATATGTATATTTGGGATGATTTCCTTGATACAAAGAATTGAAGCTCTCCTTGTCCTTGTGTGTGGACACTTCAGAGAACTGTGGACACAGTGGGAAGAAACTATGAGCCTCTCTGCTCTGACCAGGGCTCCTGGTTGAAATGGAACTTCTTCCCTGTGTATCCCATCCTCACAAGGCTTCTTTTTTCTTAAATAGTCCAACAGGCCTCTTTCCTCAGAGAGGGTCACAGCAGGATCTCCTTAGCCAGTCATCCAAACATATGGAATTGAAAGTCAATCACCTCAACTTGTTTTGAAATTTGCCAGTGGAGCCAGGGAGGACCAGAGAGAGAGAGGAATGTCTTACACACACAGACACAGACTCCAAGTATGTCTTATTTCCTTGCAATGCATGGGTGAAACAGTATCTGTTATTATAAACAAAGCCTACGGTTGACATTTTAACTCTTCTCATATACAAAATTCTCAAAAATCTCTTTTATCCTTTTCTCATACACAAATTTTCCTCTCTCCATACACACCTAGAACTAACAATTGCCCACATTTTCTTTCATCAAGGAAAAAACTTGTGTTATAAATAATATATAGGTTTAAACCTGCTGCTTTAAAAAAAGACAAACAGCAAAAGTCCTACACAAATTTTGGATTACTATTCTAAGCAATGGCTGCAAGTTTCTGAATCTTGACCATAATAACATATCTTTATCATTTGTGCCCAATCCATTGATAATGCTATTTGAATAAATCCATCTTGTAATGGAAATACCAGTATACCAAAATTCAAGAAGGCAACAGTCAGTTAATTGCTAGCCTCATGTCACTTTACTGGCTATATTGAGAGAAAGTTATCAAAGTTTATACCACAAAGACATATTATAGTGTTTGCCTTGAGCATCTTAGATTTGCCTCAAGTGATTCAGATCCATACCTTCCATATTTTTCAAAAACTGGTCTGAAAGTTACTTCTAAGAAACTGCCTGAAACAGCAAGAGAAAAAATATTTGTATGTTTTTAGTTTCACTCATACTGAAGTGCTTCTGAAAAGCATTACAAGGGCATGAACAGAACAGCTCTTAAGACAGATTCTTAGAAATCTGACAGTGAATCTACTTGTAGGAATCATAAATGAAAGCAGAAAGAATAAAATTGTGAAATGTATTTCCATTGAGCTTTTTCTTGTCTGTTACTTCACTTCACTAAGACTTTTGACTCAGGCTTCTTGGAAACAAAGACTACACTGCATGATATAAATTTTTAACATACAAAATTAAACTGAAAAATATTGACTCAGGTAACTGACAGGAGAATACTAGTTGCATGCAAAAGCCAAAAAAAAAAGTAGGTTTTGATTTATATTCAGGTAATTTTGGGCTTATGTGTGGACCACACAATGTGTGTGTTTGTACTATACTGAAAAAAACCCAGACCACCAGGGAGTTTTAATCTCCAACAAAATACAGAAAAATACTCCATGTAGAGGTACTTTGCAACTGAGTTCATTGAAAAACACATAGCTTTATCCACAGAAATAGAACTACTCTTTGTAACTTTGTCTTATTTATAGGTCTGGCTTCTGGGCCATGTTTCTGCTAAGCAACCAGTCATCCATACATAATTTATGAAAACAGTGCCATTAACTTATAAATAACAAACACAGCATTTCTAATGCCCACTCACAAAGCCCGTCACTTGCACCTCATGATGCTGTAGCTCAGACACTTGTACCAACTGCAGAAGATGTAATAAAAGCTGTGGGCACAAGGATTGAAGGTCTCTCTAGGACAAAGGATATTTTTCACACTCATCAAGAGAGAGCGTGCTTCCAAGTGTGAGACTGACTGGTAGCTCCAAAGGCTGAGAAGCCAGAGGAGTAATTCCCTTCATACCATATGTCTTGGTTTGGAAAGACAGGCATCTGTCACGGAAAAACTGGAGTTTTCCTTGGAATGGAGAATGTAGAAACACCCTCCCTCCAAATTCTTACAGTTTGGCAATTAGGAGCTTTCAGGCAAAAAATATGGGAATGGGAATAAGAGTTCTTTACTAAGAATATTTTAAAAATACAAATGCAGTAATACAAAAAAACAAACAAGCAAACAAAAAAAAAAAAAGTCCTAGAAAACCCTGATGGAGTGAGGAATACAACCTGACACCCTGTTGGACAGGGTGTTGGAAGCAGCCCAAATAAGTCCTCCTGCAGTGACAGATGTGGTTCTGTTGAAGGAGAGATGATCCTATAGACAGGTTCAGTGGTGGTGAAATAAGTCCAGTGTTCCTCTGAGAATCCAGTGGAAAAGAGGATGTCTGGAGTCCCTGTGTCCCCATTTTTATCTGGGTAGGAATGGTTGGCTCCTCCCCACTGGGTGGAGCATCTCACAATGGGATGATGTAATGTGTCCTGTCATTGGTGAGCCTTAATGGCCCATTAACAAAAGATATCCCCCAGAGGGTGGACAAAGTTGATGAAAGATAAGAAACACTGCCCCACCTGGTTTTAACAGCTGGCCTATTGTCAGAAGGCATCCACCTTCTTCCCCCCTGGAGTTACAAGAGATAAATAAAAAATAAACCATCCCCTAACTGCTTTCTGCAGATGAAACAGAATACACTTTTCTTTGGTTACATAACCCAAGACACCATACAAACCCCAAGTGCCTCTCAATAAACATAAAGACACGTTTCCTGCAAAGGAGCCTGCATAGCAATGGCACAGCCATGGATTTGGGAAGTGGTCAAGGTAACAGTTGCACTGAGCCTTCACCATCAGAGCACTTTCCTCAGTACACATTCCAAGTCCACATTGCTGCTCCCTACAAAGCCAGGCTGGAAGAGGCAAGTGTCTTTGGGCACTCCTGGTAGGTCATTTGACCAAACCACAATTTCTTTTTAGGGTGCACCCTGTGCACTATTCCCCCAGCCAATCTGGCTGGGAATCAGCCAGGACAAAGCAGCTCCCACCCATGCCAAAGTTTCCTAGGAGGCAAACTAGGACAGGCCATGTGGAAGAAAACCTTAAATCCACCTGGACATGCAGCACCCCAGGCTGATCTCTGAGGAAGTATAAACTGTTCCATAATGGTTACTGTTGTAAAGATCCCTCCTTCTTTCACTGTTTTGGTCTGTGATCCCTTCAACCCTCCAGCTAGGCATGGGTCAAGTGACTGGGAAAGAAGACCCTTGTGCAAAGCAGTCCTCCAGTTGCTTTCCCCACTTCTGGCTCCTCTCCACAGTAGCAGACAGGAAATACCTGTTATCCAAGCCCAAAATTTTGTAATAAAATTAATATTTAGTTATTATTTTCCCAATGCTGACCTATGCTTTACATATTCCAAACTGAGAAAACTGAAAAATTGCCTTGCATAGGGCAATCTTAGTTGTAAGAAACACTTTCTGTTGTCAAGACACCCTACAGTTCTGAAAGCTTCTGTTTTTATCTAAGATTTGAAATCTAAGTGAAAAATAGTTATGCTCAAATCATCTTTTTCTCCTCAAAGAACACAGCACTGATACCCATTTCAATTTTCCTGGTATTAGTAAAAGTCTAAGAGGTTATAACACAACCTTACTGCCTTTCTGATATAATAAAAATCCTTGAGGGAGGTGGAATTTTCCTATGTGTTTTTTAAAAGGTATTTTTTTTTTAAATGCTAAATATGCTTTGATGTAGTTGTGAGATGCTTTAGAAAGCATTCTGTAATGACACTGGCTGATTCTCCTCAGCCACTGCACACACAACAGATAAATTTGCCCTTGCTCACACAGTGTAAACATGTGAAAGATTTAAAAAAAATAAAAGTTAATAAGTAAAAGTTGGAAGATGAGATTTTAAGAAGGAGCCCTACCCTAGATCTAAGAGCTCTGTCATCAGCTCTATCCATGCATCTGCATTAATGGGAAGTTTAAATTATTTAGTCACACTTTGCCATCTATGTATTAAGATGACACTATCTATTATAAATAACAGGAGAATAAGTTTTTACTTGTTAATATTATTACACCAAAGATCAAATTTACTCTCAGCCTCCTGTGCCAGAAGATCTTGGCTGTTTATTCTGTTTGAAGAACACGACAGTCAGTGCTACTTAAAAGGGATCACTTTTTATTCCATCCAAAAGATAAATGTTTTTAAACATTTAAGCACTCCAAGCCATGTGCTATAAGGAAGAAAAATTAATGTTGGCACTGCTGGGAGTTACTATTGTATTTAAAGCTACTATTATCCAGCCTCCAGCTGTCTGGGGACACAAATGAGGAAAATACATCTAGATATTTTTACCATGCATGATGCATATCTCACAATGCATAAAGTTGATCAGAGAGTTGTTTATAGTACCTTCCAAAAATCATTTTGTCAGGTTGCTCTTGTTTTGTTTTTAAATGGCTATTCCTAAACTACAGCTGTCGGGTTCTTACACTGTTTTCTCTTCATCATGTAAAAGCAGCATGTTCTATATTGTTCTTCAGACAGTAGTAAGGAAATAAAATGGTAATGAAGAATCCTCCTCAGTTTTGCTGCTTGCCATGGCTTGGTTTTATCTGCCCACACTAAACATGCACTGGGAAAAAGAGCTGCCAGTGTTTTAGCAACCAGCACATTAACAAATCACAGGAGCTCCTATTATAACACTGGTGCAATGAGATGAATGAGAAGGTGTTGGTTTCAAAAAGAATGGATCCCTGAATACATGCAAACTCCTACGTGACACAGCTATGAGAGAGACCCCTCCAGACCTCATGGTTTAACCTGAATCTAAGGGCAAAATTACACTTGGCTGCAACTAATGTGAAATAAGGGTGGTTTCTAAGTGTGTTCTTCTTCATTGATCAATGTGAGATCAAGACACCACATTTTCCCAAACTGGTCACTTAAATCAAGCACCAGTGCTCACATAACTTGCAGTAATTCAATTCAGAGTTCAAAATATACAAAAAAAAAGGAGAAGGGGAGCAAACAAAAAATCAAACAAACCAACCCAAAAACAAGTGGAAAGGAGATCTTCCCTGGAGCTATGTCTAGACTGTGGGATACAAGAGTACTTCACACTCTCAGATCCTAGTGTGAACCCTTGCTGAATCCTGACTCCTTGTCTGGATGAGGTCTGGGCACATCACCCAAAAAGTCACAGATGACTGAAAGTATCCTGGGAAAGTGAAGGAAAGCTCAGACTAAAATTACTGGTTTTGATGCAACCTTTTACTTATGTCTTCTCAGAGAGAGAACCTTGCCACACGATTAAGAAAGTTCCTGCAGATCTTATATTTGAAAATGTCTTGGGTTGTGTAACCAAAAAATGTGTATTCTATTTCATCTGTTGAAACCAGTTGGGGAGAACTTTTTTTCCTTTATCTCTTGTAACTCCAGGGGGGAGGAGGGTGGAGGCCTTCTGTTAATGGGCCAGCTGTTAAAACAAGGGGAGCAATGTTCCTTATCTCTTCCACTACCCATCCTCCCTCCGGGGGATATCTGCTGTTAATGAGCCATTAAGGCTCACCACATGACTGATAAAATTAAATCATCTCATTGTGAGATGCTCCACCCAATGGGAGGAGCCAAACATTCCTGGATAAAATTAATAAAACCTGAGATTCAGAACAGCAAAGCATCTTCTTTTCCACTGGTTTCTCAGAGGAAGACTGGATTCATCTCACCACCACTTCAGGATCATCTCTACTCCAACAGAACCACATCTGTCACTCCAGGAGAACTTATTTGGACTGCTTCCAACACCCTGGCTGACAGTGTCAGGTCGTATTCCTGACTGTGTAAGAGTTTTCTAGGACTTTTGATTGTTTGCTTGCTTGTTTTTTTCATTATTCCTAGTACAGAACTGTTACTCATATTCCCTTTTTTTTTTGCCTGAAAGCTCCTAATTGCAAAATTGTAAGAATTTGGAAGAAGGGGGTTTTACATTCTCTATTCCAAGGGAAACTCCAGTTTTCCCTGACAGATACCTGTGTATTCAAACCAAGACAGAAAACTTCTCTTTTTCGCATCATTTCTGTTCAGTGCAGTACCTCTTTAAAACCAAATTCTACTGAGAGTAAGAAAGCACAAGTCACTAGTCTAGGTGTTATTTACAGAGTCTCTAGTTGAGATTTTTTGTTGTTGTTGTTCTCTTCTGTCTCAGCTTCAGTCTGTTACATCAATTACCAACATCAGAGCCTGGTTCTCAGAGTGAAGACAACAAATTCAGGGGGTTGTCTATAGATCTGCCTGATGTCTCCTCTTAATTGTTGAACAGAATAACACCTCTCACATATGTATCCATTCACTCAAAATTTACTGCTTAGTATTAAAACAGAAGGAATGAGCAACTGCATCACTACTTTTAATCAAGAAAATAGCCCAGTCTTACCCCAAGAAACTGAATATATTCTCCCTGCACCTACCAGATTCAGGGTAATACAATCTGGACCAGCGTGATTCCTTATTACTTTGGGACCCCACACATAGGTGCTGATACTTTCTGGTTACATACTTATGCTTTCAAATGGGGTAGACAAATCCTTCAGAAGGCCTGATTATGTTGGATCAAGAATGGGCAAACAACCCTGCCAGGGTGCCTCAGATTTGCACGAAAGTGGATTAGCTCTGAACAGCACCAGCAGCTAAGGCACATTTTGGTGGGCAAAATATTTCAGCCTCAGTCAACCACTCTTTCTTTCTTCCCTCTCACTGGGAAGACTGTCTTCATTGATATGTTTTCTCCCCAGGGTGTTAGAGGATGGAAGAGTGAGAGCGACATCCAGCACCCAGTGGCTGGAGAACAAACCAGGAGGTTACACTGGCCCCAGTCCCTCTTTGCAAGCATCTCTACAAGGGAGAGCTTGCCCACTGTCGAGAGAGAGTCAGCATGCATTACTCCTGTGTGTGTTTGGAATGTGTGTTGGAGTCAGCAGAGGAAAGGGTGGGGTTTGTCAGTCCCCGTGTGGGCAGCTGGCTGACGAGTCATTTCAGCCTAATGGGGCCATCCAGAGAAACGTGGGCTGTGCTCTAGAAAGTGGTTGTTTCCATGGGTGACTGGTGCCTGGATGACTAGTGTCTGCTGAAGGTGCCCAAAAGGTAAATGTTTGCTTTTGGGCAGATCAGTTCCATCACCAGCGTCTCATTTTTAATCCCTGAAGCTATGATACCTCTTTATACCCTGCACCAAGGCCCACATCATTTCTTCCAAGATTCACAGGAGATTTCTCTGTTCGAAAGACCATAGAAAAAGATAAGGCATGGGAGATTTAGCACTATTAAGATTCACCATTGCTCATTTTACCTGTCAGCTGAGGGGCTTTTACTCCTTTGTTAACCTACAAAGGGTAAAGAAACAGGTAACTATGAAGAGTGCTCAGAGCACCTGTGTTATCCAGCAATCCAATGTCCAGACACAGTTTCCCAGTTTGAAAGGAGTTGGCCCAGCCAAGCCCATTGTAATCTGTTTTCCAACTCATCTCACAATTTACATGTCACAGAAGAATTTTGCTACTCAGGGGCCCCAAAGGAAAAATTTCTACTTCTTTCTTGTAAAAAGAGGCTGCTGACAGAGCTTGAAAAGTTTTTGCCCTGTATCATAGGGCAAAAATACACTAAAAGTTGCTCACAGTGACATCATTCGCATCTTCAGGAAACCCCTCTAACTAGTAGATTTCAGCATATAAAACCTAGTTAAGACCTTCTCCTCAACAAACTGTGTGATTTTTTTTTTTTTTTTAGCTCAGTTGTGATTTGGGATGAGATCAAGTAGGTAGTATGGGATGTTGAAAAATGACTCAACATTTGCATGTCTCACAAGATATTGACCCTATGCTCCAGTACCTAGAAAGCACAGATCATTGTGGAAAACGAATGATTTGGAAATCTTAAAGGCTTTTTCAGAAATGCTACCTAAAATGATCCTTTGAATAGAGGCTTGTGTTTCTGCATACTGTTCTATTGTAAGGATAAAATAAAGCAAGCTTATGTAATTTTAACTAATTGTTTTCCTGTATGATGACAGTGCCTTTCTAAAGATCATTTCACCAAATTATCCCAACAGTCCTTGTACAATCTTACAAGCACACTAGAACTTGCTAGCCGTTATTTACATCCATGTTATGACTGGCAGTGCACGAAACCTAAAGGATCAAATGGATGCTCAATATTAAAACATGGAGTTATTTTCCCTTCTCTCTTTCTTCAGTGCACTATTCTCCTTTCAGAGAGCAATGACATGACCTATCAGTCTTGAAAGTGAATGGAAAAAAACCACAAAATATTAATAAAACAAGGTTTGTTTTTTCCTTGCAGAGCTTCTCCATCAGATCATAACCAATGCCCACCACTTGTGTGAGAACACTGTGCATGTGTCCTCCTGTAGCAATGCATGGACTGAATATCACAGGCTAAAAGTGACATGCTTAAAGCTCCAAGTTAGATATTCCCCAGGCCACCTCCAATGATATTGTTTCCCTTTCCTCAGTTATATATGTACATATGGATTTACCAGCACTGCTGAGATCCTTCAATCAGCACTACCTGGTGGGCAATGCACGCTCCAGGTAACGTGATGGAGCAGCCATTCCCTCCTTGTGCATGTGGGCACATGCAGACCCCACAAACAATTTGTGCAGCTGCATTTGGGAGACAGAGAGCCCAGAGGAAAAAAGAGACTGGCAGATTTCAACCTTCTGTTTTCATGTTTTTGTGCAAGAGCCAAATTTGTACCTGCTGCAACATGTCTTTACTTCTGGTTTACTTTCCATAAACCAACAAGGTTTATGGAAAGAAAAAAAAAATAATAAAGTATTTCATTCAATAGTTCTTCAGTAGCAGAAGTAGTTGGTTAACAACTCTGTGTTTCTTCTTCTACTTCTAAGCAATGTGTGTCTCTGAAAACAAGCTCTTGCCAGCTGCACTCACCCAAAGGTTTTTAAAGTGTTTGCTTTTGTTAGATATTTTGAAAAATGCATTTATTCCAGTGAAAACACTTAAAAGAGAAATATCATGACTATTTTATTTCAGAAACTTTTCCTCAGAAAGAAGATTTTAAGAATTTTGGTTTGGGAGGATTTTTTATCTTACTTGTACGCTATGTCATGACATCTCAGAAAAATATTCCTTTTATAATGGGAAAAAATATCAAAAGAAAATCTCAACTCAAAATACACTGTTTAATCTGTATTGAAATGCCTGCATTTCAAAACAAGTGATTGCTTACTTATACATCCTAATTTTCTGAAGCAATTTGTTTTACATGAAATCACAAAGCAATGTGTTTTCATTTTAAGGCCCACTAAAATGGATTTCCAAACACTGATGCATCTAAGAAGATAAAAATGACTCATTTCAACCAGACCTTGTCACCAGCTAGCTCCTCCAGGAAGCATAACACAGTGAGTCTTTACCTCAGCCAGTAAAAAATGGGCAACATCTGATCATACAAGTCTCAGCACAGCAAGGAATTAATAATCGGCAAGGAATTCAGACTCAGAAGCAGCAGAAACATTTTAAACTCTTATGTTACAGGTGAGACTCCAACAGAGATAAAGATTATGCTTCAGATACGGGAAAAAGAATTCAGTGAGTAGCCCTGCAGTTCTTCCTGTTAACCACCAACTGGCCCTCAGAGACTCTCATAATATGCACAGCTACAGGTCAGCACAGAAAAAACCATCCCATTTGGAGTAAACAGATTCTCTTAGCCCACAGCCATTTAAAAAAAAAAAAAAAAAAAAGGCAAGCTATCCATCTCAACTACTTGTCCACTGAAAGGGAGAAAGGTTTATTCTGCTTTTTCAAGACACTCATATCCCTCAGTGTTCTAATTATTATGATGCTTTCAGGCCAGTGTTTTGTGAAATAGGTCCTCTGCATTGAGTAAAATCAAAGGAAAAAAACACACTAGAGAGATAAAACATACAATAGCTCTCAGAACCTGAATGACAAGAAATTATTATTGCTTATATTTCCCCACAACTATTGCCATCATTTCTTTATTCTCTTGCTAACAGTGATGTTTAGTCTAAGTATGAGAAGGGATATGTTAAGGCTTGGCAGGGGACTTTAAGTGGTTTAGATGTCACCAGAAAATTTTGAACTTGCATGGTAATAACACACTGGAACTGACTTCCAAGTGAGAATGGTTCATTCAAAACTGTAAATATGAATGGTATTGGGGGGGAGACTATTTCATCAGCCCACATGACTGTACTGCAGGATAGGATTATCCTGCAATTTACAATACTGTTTCTCCAAGGACAGAGTGAAATAAAGGGGTTATAGTCACCCTTTCCAAACTTGCAATAGCCTAGTGTTGGTATAGAACTGAAGAAGAATCTCACAAGTCCATGTTGTTTTTCTCATGATTTCCTTTAAGTCACTATAATTTTCTTGGCACTGTTGAATTTCCTGGCTTTCGAACAGGAAATACAAGAATACTGTATGATAAAAGAAATTATGGACCGTGGTCTGGTCCCCAGGTAAATGGACATTTGAAGTCATTAGCTCAGCACAAGCAACTGTGGCAAGCATCACACTGTACAGAGACCTCTGGAGAAGGTTTTCCCACTTGGTCTGCCTCTCTTTGACTGGAATGAATTGGCTTTCAAAGCTGTCCTCTCTTCACTGGCAATAAAGGGAGCCTTGATAACCAGCCTTACCTAGATCCACACATCCACACATTTTTGGTGGTCAGGCTAAATTAGGCAAGCCAGGCAACTTCTGTCTGATTGAAGCATGTAAAGCAAAAAGCTCAGAGGCAGAACTGAAGCTCCCTGTTTCTAATTCTGCTGGCAGCCTACCAGGATAATCTTGTAAAAATAGTTCTTGCTGATTGGTACTTTGGGTAACCCACTGCAGATTCAATAGAGATTATGTCACAGGCTTATTATGACACTTCTTTGACAGTTATTTGATTTGTAGATGAAGGAGGAAGTCAAAGTCCCAATGTCCACATGGAGAAGTTTGCTTACAGGGATATATCACTTTCTTGATTTAAGACTGTTATCAATATTTGTACATTTAGAATAATGCACTACATAAAGTTTCATATTTATATTTTAAAAAAGGTTAAAAATGTAAAAAAAAAAAAAAAAGAAGAGAAGAAAAGAACACTATACTTGCTATGTGGGACAGTATCTGAAACAAAGATAAAAGACACACTGTATATTTGGTGTGTGTGAGTCATCAGGATGCAGACAGCATGGCCTTACGGATATTTTTATTCTTGTTTGAATGAACCCAGAGGTAGAGCTAAGAAGGAGTTCTGCTATTCCTGGTTGTACATGTTAATGTATACCACACATACCAGATTGCAGCGTGTGCTGGCAGAAGAGCCACTCTGAGCAAGGGGAAAAAAGAATAAGGAAAACAGTATTATCAAGCCTTTTAAAAGAGAACTTCTAAAGCACCTTTAAATTGTAACATCTTGAGCAAAGAAAAGCCTGAATTATGTAAAAGCGGGCAGGGAGCCAACATCTGGCAATAATAAGACTGTTTTGTAAGCAAGCAGTTTTCTACACAGCACGCAGCTCTTGGTCCCCATTAGAGCTAATGGTGAATCTGTGAAGATGTGCATGGTCTCTGGCTGCCAGAAGGATATCCTAGGCTTTGAGTGAAAATCTTTGTGTCATTTGATCTCCTAAAACAGCCAGCTGAGATGAGTTATATTCCCCCTGCCAGGAACCTCGAAAGAATTGTTCAAACCATACGCTCATTCCTGTTGAATTGGAAACAAATGCCATCGCTGCATTGTTGGACTTTGAAATTAAACTCTCTGCAATTCTTCCCAGCATTCCTGAGAAGAAACAAAACTCCTCCCTGTGTCTGCCACTTTTGTCTCTGCAGAGGGACCTCCTTGCCTCCGCTCCCTGTACTCCTCATCCTTTCTGTCCTCCTCCATGACTGCAATCTCTCATTCTGGAAAGCCACATCACAGGCCTGCTCCATGTGTTAGTGATCTTCTGCTTGCTGCCATCAGACTCCGCCATCGCCCGTAGAAGTGGAGTCGCTTAATTAGGTCCAGAGAGCTGCACAACAACGAGGCCATTCAGGGTGGCACCCAGCCAGCAGCTTCTTCCCTTTGCTCTTTGTTTTGCCTTGCTTTGTTTTTCCTCTTTCCTTAGAAGGGAAATATCTCAAGCCCTTCCCTGCTTCTTCCCACATGTATAACCTACAGCTGAGTAGGTTCAGGTCTTCAACCAGACCCCGCACACAAAGGTTGTATTTCAGAGCCAGCCCCAAAAGAAACAACAGAAAGAAATAAAAAGAAAAAAGGAGTGAAAAAAAAAAAAGAAAACCATAAAAAACCCTAAATGTGATCTGCAGCAGGACCCTAGGTCCCCAAAAGCTTACAATGTACTCCAGAAAGAGTAGGCAGCTAATCATAGTCACTCCCCAAGCCATGAAAGGCTTTGAAACTCACAGCCACTCATCAGCACACTAGGGAAAAGTTCTCGGAGGCCATCTCCTCAGTGCTCAAAGCTGCATCTGGGTATGGCTTAGATTTTATTTCAACCTTCATAAGAAGTACAGTTGCTTCCTGTTACCAACAGTGGTTGAACTTCATAACAGATATTTAACTCTCCCAGCATCACTGCTGACAACAAAGTATGCATGAGTGCTTCGTTTCAAACTGCCTGACTGCCCTTTTTCTTCCCCAGCTCCCCCAAAGGGCATCCAGGAGTGCTCACAGATTTAACATTTCAAAGGTATTTTGCTGCAGATGGAACACTCACCTACTAAATAATTTAATCATCATATCATCACATTTCTTAGATTTTCTTACTTGACTTGTAGTATTCATTTCATAGAAGGATGTCACCAGAGACCTAAACTAAGCTGCAAATCACCACTGCTGTGTATCAGACCAGGTAGTGCAGAGGTATCACCTATTTGCTGGCATCGACTAGGCTTTATAATGTCAGTAATATGTAGCAGTCTGACACACAAACATAGAATTGATGGGCTTCCTCTAGAAAAAAATAATTAAACTTTTCTAGGTACTATTTTAATAATTTAATTGTTTTTCACTGCTCTAAAAAGGCCTGTATATATAAGCTGACTGATGCTCATCAAGAGCTGTTTGCACCATGTATTTCTGCCAGACCCAATGAAGAATGCCATCAGGTTCTCTTTGGAAATTTAGTGCCAATAGAGAAGAAAAGCAAAGATCCATTTCTCCAGCTGGAGTTCCCAACTCATTCTGAGCAAAGATCCAGTCCTCTAGTTCATTCTTTTTATGCCTGGAAGCTAATAGGTTTCTTCAGAAATGACAGGATATATCAGAGTCCTTTGTGTTTCAAAGGCCTTACATATTGGCATATATAGCCTGGAAGCAGTGCTAAGGCAAGGTGAAATCTGACAGGCTGTGGTACAAATGGAATACCACAGCCTGTAAGGGTCTCCCGTACAAAATGGGGGAAGATTTTCCTTCTAGACAATGAAAATAAGTCCAAAAGAACTATGTGGAAGCATGAAACACCCAAGCCTGGAGATTAGTTTATCCTTTTATCTTGTGGCTTTATAAAACTATGCTACACAGGTCTTAATCCCTCTCACCAACATGTGCCTGCAGAACAGCTCAGTATCTCAGTTTGCATGCTGCCAGCCCTCCCAGGGAGAGCTTGATGCGTGCTCAGGAGCAGCACCTGGCACTTGGGAAGGGTCTCCAGAGGAAGTGACAGAAGAGGCCTTCCTCTCCCAACTCAAAACAAAGCTTCACCAAACAGAAAATTCCTGGAAGCTACACTTGTAAGTCCAAGGACGGATTTTTTCAAAGGAAGTTAAAGTAAGGGAAAGATCAAAGACCAGATAGGAAGACGCAGGTTGCAGCAGTGGAAGATTCAATCATCAGGCAAATAAACAACAGGGTGCATGACCTTGGATGGGTCCATGGGGGAGCCTGTCTTACAAGAAAAAGGTGGCAGATTTCAGCGGAAACCTGGGCAAGGTCTGAGGAAGCCTGGGGAAAGAGCGTGCAGTGGTGATGTTTCTGGGCATCTGTGACTCTGGTGACAGATGGACACTCTGGAGATAAGATGTAGGTCCACAGAAAGGAAGCTACAGACCAAGATTTCTACAGTATTTTAGCTTGGGATGACAGGGGAAGCAAAGTGACTGTGGGATAAGGAGAGTCCCTGTGAGAATAAACCAATTAAAAGATGGGAAATTGAGTATAAGTAAGTGGTCACTTGTCACACCAGAGGGAGGTCACCAGTTCAGTTTTACCGGCTCTGGTGCTGAGACATGAGCTATTTAATACACACAGATGTTAGAAAAGGGAACAAGGCCTGAGGTAAAGACTGTTGATGACAGTAAGTTATGCAGAAGAACAAGAACGTGAGCAGACTGTGGAGAATCACAAAGGAGTCCAACAAGATCAAATGGATGAGCAATAATACAGCAGCTGAAAATCACTGTGTGGAACTGTGATGTAATGCATACTGGGGAAAGACAACCCTGGATCTGCACAGTGGCAGTTTCTTAAATAACATTTAGCATTCTGGAGCAAGACCTCAGTGTTATGATAGATGGTTCTATAAAAGCAAAGTGAAAATGTCAGGAACAATGAAAAAAGGAAGAGAGAACAAAGCAAAATCTCTTCACTGCTCTTGTATCAACCCTTGGTTCACACTCTTCAAATTGCATGCAGTTCTTTTGGAAGGAGAGGAATAGCCCTGAAGGCACAAAAGGCTATGAGAGGTGTGGAAAGGCTTTAAAAGGGAGGGGGCAGGTAGTATTACAGATAATTTCCCAGTGCTTACTCATCCTAATGTTCCTGCTTATCATCACTGCCAGAGACATCACTGAGCAAGGTGGACTTCAGGTCCAGACGGGCACTGCCACTCCTCCTGGTGTTGTGGTAGTGCCTCAGACCCAGGCAGATGGATTTCCTCTCTGACACTCACAGTCCTCAACCAGAAAACAAATGAGGGGTGGGAAGGGAATGTTACCAAGGAAAAATATCAATAGTCATATTACTCCACACACTATCACTCACCACTTGAAGAAACTTCACAGTTTCAATAACAGATTCAAATATTAATCCCGTTTTTTCTCCTTGGTGGCAATTCAGTATTTCTTCAGCTCATTTAGGGCATGCACTTTGGGTGAAACAACAGGAAAATGGAGTGCACCCAGAAAATTAAACTCAGATTTTTAATAGCAATCATTCATACCAATAGTTGATTGCATGAGTGAAATAACAATGATCACAGAAGGATCATTGATCGCAGAATGAAGTAGCAGAATAAAAAGCAGAATAAAAATGTCTTGGTTTTCATATTTTACATATCTGCCTAGGAATTACTCATTTACATTTTTCGTTATTGACTTGCAACAGCAAAAACATTTTAAAGGAGAAAAAAATTGGGGAGCAGAAGGGGTAGCACACACTATAAAATATTTTCTGATTAATTTTCACCTATATTAACCTTCATAATAATCTTAAAAAAAATAAATATATATATAGCCACATTGCTGACCACTAGGAGATCTTAGGGAACCTTAGGGTCCACTAGTGCTTGTAACCACGGACTCTAGGGGCCTGGCTGTCCATGACCTACAGAAATAACCTCACTTCATAGTTTTGGCATTGGAGAGCTTATATTAAAAGACAAATTTATCCCAAAGAGAACTGAGGAGGAAAGTTTATATCACACCAATGTTCAGAAGTAGCACATCATGAAAATGTAAAACTTACTTTTTATGTGGTGCTGAAACAGACAATATAGTCCTTTATGAAGGGAGATCAGAGGCCTATCCTCACCAAGAAGATTCAACCATTCCTTTAAAAGTGCATTTTGATAAATGGTTTTTTAAAATAGGAAATCATTGGTCTTATGGTTATAATATTAACACTACCTTTAACACCTGCAGTTGTTCCTGCCTGACCATCAGCTTTAAGCTCTTCAAAATGAACTCTCCACTATGCAAAAGGTAAGTGCTTTATTTTAAAAGTACTGAAAGTATTTGACTCACCCCTCAAAGTATCCCCATGAGAACAAACTGCACTATTAAAATACACATTAATTTTAAGTTTCTCTTTCACCTCTCAAAGCTCAGCTAATATCAAAGGAAAAGTAGATACAAGACAGTGTAAAACCATCACACCCCCCTGTTTTTAATATATTAATATTTCTCACAGAAATAATTCAAATTCCAAAATAGTAGGAGGTGTTATTCTACCCACAGTGTGACCCCTTCTACAACCTTATCATTATCACTGGAAATTATGGACTTGCACAACTAGAGAAAGATAAAAAGGAAAAATCAAAGGGAAAAAAGACCAGCCTGCACTAAATGTCCTTTTTGCAAACACCATTTTTCTCAGTCCTTTCACACCTCCTGTCAGAGTGACAGATTTTGCAGATAAAACACAAAATCAAGATGTGTTCAATTAAGCTCAGTTAGAAATCATAGCTGAAGTGTGGTCTCAAGAATTCTGCCCACTCCTAAAACTACAGAAGTTGGCAGGGATGTCTGGGGTTTTTACACCAAATATATATGTATACACTCACATACATAGTTTCTCATTTCTTTTTTGTCATGTATGGAAGGCCCACATTCACAACAGATGGAGAAAGCATCTGATTTAACTGAAGAGCAACTACAAAGTGTTGTCAAAAAAATGTTGTAAACTGCCTAAAAGAACAAATACCAGTTTCTTCCCCTAACTTTCCACTCATAAGTTTAGGGGTTACTTCAAAGAGGCAAATTGCTGTGTATTCACTGACCAAAACATTTATCCAAACTGATGTGCCTGTTTAGGACAGGTATTTTTCCATGTGCAACCCCATACCATATTTACCTGACTACCAAAAAAAAGGAAAAAGAGAATATACACATAAAATTGATTGATTTTTTTTCATGATCAAGGAAGCTTTTTCTTCTTTGTATCAATGTTTTTCCTATATCAGCATCTTTAGCTCAGAGGTAGCCAATAGAGGAAAGATTATTACTGCATCCACAGTGGTGAACAGATATTAGCACAGACTTCCAATAACACTATAAGCTGCTCTGGCAACTTAATGAAACCCCCATGCCTTTACAAGCTTATAACAATTTTTCAAACCAAATTAATTTGCTTTGTAACCATGGAATAGCCCTGTGGGACCACAGAATACAACATTCTCATTGTGAATGCTCTGATTCTGCAGTTTGTGTACGTGCTGGAGCAGCAGGGAGGCTGCTCCAGGCAGATAGCTTTACTTCCTCATGCAGATTAAAAAATAATAGGAAGAAAAAAAAAAAAAGCAAAACCACTCTCACTCTCTCTTTTCCTTTTTCTTTTTAGTGAGGTATAACATATTCCCTTGTGACAGGCAGATCTTTAACTCCAGTTTATCAGTGCAGATGAAAAGTGGGAAACAAGCAGTATTAGCACAGAGCCTTCCCCCTTTCCCAGGTCCAGCTGTATCCATGTCCGGTCACAAGGATCATCAGCAGCAGCCACACAAGCCACATGCAGTTTGCAGGCCCACACTGCACTGACTTCAGTTGCAACATTTCTCCATACATCCTAGAAGCCATCCAAACCTCAAATATGCCAGCCAGTATGTTTCACTCTTGAATTCTCACTGGAACTGCCTGTGAGGGCTGCCAGACCCCAAGATTTCCCTTCAATGGGACAGCAAAAAATCTTCCTGGAATCCTAGCTTGACAATAGAACAGGAAAATGGAACATTGAAGCCCCACAGAGAAGAGGAATCCCCTGCCATTTTTCTGAAGCTGCCCAAGCTTTCTGGAGCTGCCAGAGGTAGGTTAAGGAGCCTACCTTGGGAAACTTAAGATGACCCAAAACAGGCCAGGGAGAAGCAGGTATATGGGAGCAAATCCCTCATTAAAACATTGAAGGTGCACAGCCCTGGAAACAGGAGCTCTGGCTTCTCGAGACCTCTTTGGTTTGCTATCATCAGTCAGGTAGCTGCTCAAGAAGCCATAAGGTCAAATTGCCAAGAAACTCAATAGTCCATCAGAACTTGACAGTAGAATCATCTCATTTCAGTGAATAAATACTTCACAAGGATGAAACACGCAATCAAACTAAAAATACTGAGACATTTTATTGAGTCAGAAACAATTTCCCTATTTGATCCTAGAAGAAAAAGCAAACAAATGAACATGTTTTTAGGAGTAGGTTGTTATTAGTGGTTTTCTCGGGTTGCTGTGGCCTCTGATGGCTGCAATCCCCCACTGAGGCAACCAGATTTTCTCACTCCCTAAACATGTAGACAAACCAGTCCCTCGAGCCCCTTATCCTTTTAGAGTATGGATTAAAACCACATCAAACCACTAAGTAAGCAATTCTTTTCAAGACAGAACATTCCCAGTCTCTTCTTTTCTGGTAATTTTCACAGACCTCTTCTGCTCTCTGAGTCCTGGGAATTCACCTCCTCCTCAATGGATGACTAGAAAATGTTTCTAAATTTCCCCCTTTCCTTCTAACCAATACCTCTTTCTTCCACTTTTCGTGCTAGCTGCAGGTCCTCAGCTGGTTAACCAGGTCTCCCTAAGGTATGCAATTCCCACAATAGTTCAGGACCTCTATAGCATCCTTTTGCCAAAGCACATCACAAGAAGGTACAGGATAAAGGCAAAAACATGCAAGGAGGAAACCATGAAGAGCAGTCCAAGTAAATAAAGACTTTTTAAACTTCACGTTTGAAATTAGACAACCAGATCTGGACTAAAATCACTTCCAAATCACCTCCAAATTTTGACAGAGGAAAGAAAAATCAGTGAGGTCAGAATACAAATTACCCAGATGCGACCAATAAAGTTGCACTGATGGAAGAACAAACTGTAGTAAATCTGGAATCACCTTTCAGGATCAGGAGCACTTTTTCCAAACAAGCCAAAGGACTCATTTCAAAATTTGTTCTAAAGGATCTCCATGGTTGCTAGTCATCATAACATATTCAAATTCAAGATCCTTGTAGGAATAAGGGAGGGAGGAGGGAAAACCTGCTCCATTATCAATTAAAAAACTGTATAAAAGTAGGAGAGTAAAAAGAAAATGAGGTAAGTTGCTAAAAGGGTAATGCACAGCCAGGTGACTATGTAAAAATATTTTACTAGGGTTTCAGTGCAAACATGTACCATCTCTTCAAAAACATTTTGAAGAAGACCATAACAATCTAGTATTGTTAAATATCAGACTAGAGGAGCCTGTTAAAAGTAGAAAGATAATACTCAGAAGTGGAGGTCATGTCCAAGAGAAGAAAACAAAAATAGTACAAAAGTTTATATATTAAATGCAAAAACATAAAGAAACACAAAACCATTTTGAAGCACAATTTGCTACAGGCATTCCAATTAATCACAAAAGTCTTGCAAACACAGCCAGAGTTTGTGTGACTAATAAATAACAGAGGTGTAAAAGAAAAGTTCAAGGCTGTATCAGAAAAGCTAATTGAATTATCTGAGCTGGTGTTTATAAGGGAAAAGCTCAGACAGGTTTTATGTGTGATACAAGTCTGAAATCTCTATGTGAAGTGGCAGTGGCAGGGGATTAGAGCAGGTCAATAAAACAGTAGCAAATCTCTAAGACCAGATGCCATTCACCCAGCAGCCCTAGAGAAACTAATATACAAAATCCTAAGTATGTGATTTATCACTCCAATGGCTTCAAAGGGCTACCAGCACAGAAGAAAAGGAAGGCTGCACAGATGACAAAACTTATAAACAGGTCTCAGGAGCAAGGAAATACAGGATACTGCAGACCATTAGTTAGGTTTCTATGTCAGGCTGATTGGTTGGAACTTTAACAGTAGATATACCCATAAATACCTCACAACAGAGAAGAAGAAAGTGGATTTTATAGAGGGCTGTCATACTGCCTAGATGCATTGCAGATCTTTGAAGACAACAATAAATATGTGAATTAAATGATTCATTTAATTTATTATATTTTTTATTCCCAAAAAGTCTTTAACATATTGAGAGAAATGTAACGAAACGAAGTTGTTATGGAAAAGGAGAAATATATTAAATCCAGAGAGAATCTAATTAGTAGACTTTTTTTTTTCTTTTTAAAGAAAGGAAAGCTGAAACAAACAGCCACTCTCAAGGAGAAGGATTTACTCTGCGATCTCTACTTCTCAACCTATCCAAAACAGATCTACAGCAGAGGCCAAAAAGTTAATAAAGTTTATTCATAAGGCAAAATTTCTCAGCATCCTATAAATTAAAATGCACTACAGAAAGTTATGGAAAGATTTCTGAATGAGTGATCAATAAGATGTCAGATAGTTGTACACACCATAAAAGATAAGGAAAATATATCAGTAATCTTAACTTTAATCACACAAGCAGAATGATTGGACAATTATCTTTCAAGAAGAATCAACAAAAGAAACTTGGAATATGTAATAAAAGTCTGGTTTTAAAAATATTAACTTATTAGAGGCTACTAAACTTACAGAAAAATAATAGAGAAATTAGAAATATAAGATATGTGTGTCAATGTCTTTATAGTGGTATAAACTTGTGATAGGTCTGTGGTTTGATTGATGAGGACAGAGCTTGTCACTGAAAGGAGATATATTAAAGTAGAAGAGGTGCAAAAAAAAAAAACCTCACTAGGATAGAAGGAAGGGCAGAATAATTTCTCCACAAATGAAAAAATTAATTAAGCTTCTAAAAGAGACGGTAAGTGACAGATATGAAAAATCTGCAGTTTCTGATGAAGATGGAGAATATGAACAAATGTTAAGCTTTACACAATCCCATTGAGTAACAGAGTTAACAGAAGCTGCTGAAGTTGTTTTTAACACAGTAGACCACAAAATTCTGTCTCTTCGATATGTCATATTATGGGGACTAAAAGCAAAAAGGTCCCAAGAACGACCAGACCAACATGCAGAGAATTCCATAAAAGACACTTAAATACATCAAGAAAGGAGTTTCAAGAAGAAGCTACTGAAACAGAGGGTTGAGAAAGACTGAGAATAAATCAAATGGGAACCCTGTACTTCCAAATATATTTTTCATCTACCGTCTTTCTAATTCTCACAGTTGCTTGACAACATTTCAAATTGCTTAGGCCACATTTAGCAGGAACTGGGAAAAAACCAAGACTGCCCTAGGCCAAAAATAAAGTTACAGATGCTTTTATGAATTGTGTATATGTTAATTCTCTAAGTATTACATAGTTCTACGTTCAGGTAAGGCAGTACTGTGATTTAAAAACAACCAACCCCCCAAAACAGTTGCTTTGTTAATTATCAGGCAACTTGTTCTGCATCTCCTTTTTACAGCTTAACAAATGGAGTGTCCAAAACTAGACCACAGTACTGATGGTTTCTCATTGGCATGTATTGCTTTGCACACACTAGATGCAAAAAGAATTGCTAAAAAAAAGGTTGAAGGAATACTACAGACAGGGTCTTGACACTGGTTTAGTGGTAAACTGAATACCAGCGTGGAAAATGCCAGCCATAAGTTATCATTTAGCCATCATCTCTTCAAACTAAATTATCAACACAGGAAAGGCTCACAGTCTTTACAGTAGTTATAGTAGATTTGTCTTTACTGACACCACAAATGAGATCAACTTTTCAACAAAATGCCCACCAGAGCAACATACTGAAAAAACCAAACCCAATTCATTTTAATCAGCAACAATGATTACTTCTTTTACAAGGGGCAGAATTTCTGCTGGTTGAGTTGCAGGGCATCTTGACTTGGAATTAAGGATGAGCAGGTCACAGCATCTCTAATTCTGCCAGCTCCAAAAGACAGCAATAGTGGTTTCTACAGTCCTAGTGTGAAATCTAATTTAAATTGGCAATATCTTTCAGAGCCATTGGAAAGGCACAATCTAAATGCAAATTAATCTGATAGTACAAGTTGGTCTGTTCCAGAGTATTATCTATGTAAACAAGTGAATTTTTCATAGGAGCTTGAAGTTGCTTGTGAAGATTAAAATCTCTGAAAATGAACCAACCCCACCATAGATAAATTTTGCTAAGTGAAAATTTGCAGCCGCCTTTTTGGAAACATTCCTTAGGGACTATGTCAGGCAGTAGGAAATTTATTCTGGATAATGCTATAAAACTGCTCACCTTAATTTATATGCCAAATTCTTCTCTATTGAATATCAATTTATTGTGTCCTCCAGCACCTGCCAGAAACTGCTGAATGAAAGCCACAGCTGTGTCTGTTATTGGGCAGAAACTACAATATTGTTGAGGTATTTATTCCATGTTTGAGAGAATTCCCTTAAACTTTTTCAGTAACTACCTAGACACCAGTTTTTGGGGGCAGTTTTGAGTATTCTGCAAGGGCTATACCTGGCCACAGGCACAGCTTCAATGCAGGCAACAAATCTGGGAGCAAACCAAAATGCTTGATGAGAAGGGGATTTTTCTGGAACTGTGACAGGGCCATGTGCTGGAGGACATCTAAAGAGCTAACATGTGGTTAATAGCCTCTCTGGCAGTTCAACACATGGCTGAGCACAGCAGCTGGGCTGTCCTCAGCTTTCCTGTAGAGCACGTGTAAAGCAGCAGCAGTCAGACCTGGAGTTTTCTGCTTTTCAGGTCATTCTCCAAACTTTACAGGGTGCAGTACATTCCCTACAGATGCTGTAGGTATAACCCAAGAGTAGTCACTACTCTCACTTAGTAAACTAAGTGGTACCCTTACCACTTACCAGGAGCAAAATTCCTCCTCCATAAAATTCCTCCATAAAAATTCAATTCTGACTACCAGCAAAATGCCAAGAAAAAAAATCAAAACCCTGAAAAATTTTCAGATGCATATCTGCCAGAAAAATGTCAGGCAAATCTCAAATGAGTCAGTTCAGGCTGGCAATAAGAGACCACAGAAATTCAAATTACACCAGAAGTAGAACATCTAAGAAACTTATCTTACTTTTCAGATTATTCATTGCCCAGTTTAAATATTAGCCTAAAAAGTCAGCTGCCACCTTAGCATTTGCTGAGGTCCACTGATCAAATACACCCCAAGCTGCATAAAAAGGAGCCTGGACAGTTAGAACTAACTTCAGCTAAGATACTTTAAAGAAAAAGTGGGAAGAAAATTGTAGTTTAGTGAAAGAGACAAAGCATTCATGTTGGCATTTAGATCTGAAAACATTAAATTTCAGTCCTAAATAGAGCAGTGATAGATTAAGCCACCCTCGGAATATGTTATCTTGTCTATCATGAAAGACACTTTTATTTTCAAGCAAAAACCCAAGGTGATGTGATCATAAGATCATAAGCAATTGCCAACATATGAATTCAGCTTTGATTTAAGAAGAAATCAAAGATGTCACCAAGAAGAATTCAAAGAGCTTGTTATACATCCCTGACTAATCACTTTTAACATTCCATGTGTCTGGCAAAACAGTGAGAGCAAAGGAATGGTACAAAGATGAGTTCAGTCCACAACAAAAGGAAACCAGAAGTGTGGTGAGGAGATGCTGCAGCCCCTGGGACTGGTCCCTCTCCTCTCGTGCTGCCCCTGACCTGCAGCACCCCTCCTGTAGCTGCAGCAGCTGCTGGCTCAGATGTCCTGCACTCATCAGTCCCCTCTAGACCCACACTTATTGCAGCATTAGAAGAGGACATTGTCATGCTGTGTCTCCTCAGCAGTTTTCTCCCAAGTGTGTTGTACATAATGCAGGCCTGACCAGAGGAAAATAAGTAATATTGATTTAAAGGGAGTTGTAGCACTCAAGAGAACAGCTCATACTTGTGGATGGCTCCAAGACTGCAACTGTGGAGCCTTCAAGACCCAAAAGCTACAGTCTGCTCCCTTTCTCTTCCCTTCACCTCAGAAACTGGAAATCTGGAGTATTTCCAGAGGTTTGTGCATCACATTCTGCAATTCTCTTATGTGCACTCACAGGCAATGTGCCTGCTGAACCAGTAAAAATACTACTGTGCAAAATAAACTCCACTAGCCTGTAGGGTTATAGCAATATCAACTCCTTGGAGTTTTCAAGACCTTATTCCTGAGAGTGGCCTCAACTAATCTCAGAGCTGACCTGGCTTCAAACAGGAGGCTGGAATTGAGGCCAGTCTAAATTATCATATATCTTAGGGTTAATTGCACACAGTTTCTATCATTAGTTTTACTGATCTGCAAAAACTTCCACCACGCTACCTTCAGGGTTGTTTTCTTAATGAAGGAGATTTTGCCAAGTGAAGCTGCCAATTCAGCATTGCTCAGCTCTTTTCAAAGATAATTACTGTACCCTAATACCTGAAATCTAAACAAACTATGCAGTATTATCCAGGCTTTTGAGAGGAACGTTACCAGGATCAATTAAAGGCTACATTATGTTTCCAGTTTCCTAACAAAATATGGGATGAGATTCCCTGTAGCCCAAGTGATTTTTTGAAGGATTTTATTGAAACCAGGATTTCAATTGTCTTCTCAAGTGTTTGCAATATCATTTTGCAGGCTTTTGTTTCTTCTTCCTCTTCCCCACCCTCCAGCAGAGAAAAATGAGCAATGAAGAATTTCTAGTTTACATACTGAGCTTTCCATTATGTTTTCCAGCTCAGACCTCAGAATTCAAGGCTCATTCTTTGAGGATGAAACTGTATATATTTGAAGCCTGCAAAGAGTATTCACTTGGAATACTCTCAGCACAGACATGGTGAGAATCCCAGTTATCCCATAGTCATGTGTACATTCTCAACACTTACAGGTCTGAATCAACATCTCCATCCATTTTTTCCCAAAATATTATGAAAGGTTAAAATCTGTTTTGCTATTTGTGTGACCACTGTCAATGAGCATCTAATTGGTCACAGAAGGACCAGAATGGCTGAGATTGCTGATACAAAAAGGAGAATTATGCTAGAAAAAAAAAGTGTGGCATAGATAACAAGCTTTGTACTTTTACAAATTGTCATCAAACAGAGCCATAAAGGCTTTCAAGAGAATTGAGAGGAATACAGCAACAGTTAACAAAAAATAAATAGCAATTACAATTTTACAGTAGATGTTGCATGACACTACATGAAGTGAAATTCATTATGATATTTTTGAAATCAAAGAAACACAAACACAATAATACTTTTAAGCAGTCAGAAAAAGTAAATTCAAAATGTTGGACAGAAGATTTCAGCCAAACACTCAGCGTTTTGGCATGTGAACCCCCACTACTTCTCACACATTTGGCACACGTTCTGCCATCATTTGCTTTTGACTACACTTTTTGTGTAAATTTTCTTTCAGGAAAAAAGATGCCTCAGCATCACTCATAACCCACAGTGGAGGGACATCAAACCAGGTGAAAACAGCTGGTGAAGGATGCTAATCATAATTTCCCAGTCTGCATTGGCATCAATGAACAAGCTATATGAAAAACAGGGTAAAGTCCCAATATGGAAGGGCTTTGTCATGCATAAAAACAAGAGAAAAGAGATAACACACTGCAAATCATTTCCACAACACAGCTTTAACAAAATGGGTTTAGTTCCCAGACCCACATATAGTCAACTTTCCTTCCACTGGGAATCAGGGTATGAGGATCAGTAATCTGGGTGATCCTGATATGGGTCAAGATTTTGGCTGAAGCAAAATAAGGACTTGGGTTAGGTTTGTACCTGCACTCCAAGGTTTCACCAGTTCAACCAACAAAACAAGACTTGAAAAAAAGATCTGTTCATATATGAATTAAGCTGATGAGTTGGACATTTGCTCCTGTAATTGCAGACTGGCCAGAACTGCTTGTGAGAGACATTCGAACAGTTCCAGACTGCCTAACCTGTTTGTGGCATTTCTAGTTATATCTATCCATTCAAAAGAAAACAAAGAAACCCACACAAAATGTCTTGCTGAGGTGAATCTCAAGGAAAACTTCCTAAAAGGAAATCCATCACTTTTAGTAGTTTGTGGGTTTGTTATGAGTATATTACTATACTGCCATTATCTCCTCTATTATTTCCTGCTGAGATGCTGCAAACTACAAGGGAAAAAAAATTAAAAAAAAAAAAAACAAACAAAAAAACTCCAAAACAAAATTTTTAAAAAAATCACCCACACCAAAAACCAGCTCTAATGGGTCCCTAATATCTTTAGGTTTTCAAAACCCAATTCCAAACAATTTAAATTTATTTTCTGAATGTCTCCAAATCTTGAATCTCTGTGCTCTTCATAGAGTCTGTCTAAGATTTCAGAGTCCTTTTTATTGCCTTTTTCTCAATTCTCTCAGGACTCTATAAAACACACTGCATTTTCAAAGAACTTGCATGTCACTGGGCCAAGCCAAAGTTTTTGAAGCTCTTCCTTGTCCAAAACATGCTGTCTTATAGCAGAGCTTTTTTCAAACAGGGACAAAGTGGGACCTGCAAATTCAGCCCATGGAGCAGCCCCTCTGCTCTGACTGCATGGACAGCACTGCTGTCAATCTTTCAAATCTGTGGTCTGAGAAATGCAACTCCCAGGCTACATATATCGACACTTCAGTCCTTTTCCATGCGAAAGTCTGGGAGATAACATCACTGGAAAAACATCTAAAACTGTTCTTTCACCCAGGGGATTTATTTGAACTGATAATTAGATGTTTTCTTTCTACACAGTTGCAGTATTATTCTTCTGCAATGCAGTAATCTCAGTTTTAGAGTGTTCTTGGAGCAAAAGCAACCCAGCTTCAGACCTGTAAGAGTTTATCCTTATTGGAGTACCATTTGTCAATTCATCTCCATTATCACAGGCATCTTTACTTTGGTTTCCTTCACAAATCAAACATGTTTTATTCCCAGGCATGAGAAGGATATGCTAACGTTTCTCTTGTTCAGAGTACAGCTTGTAATGTTACCACGTCTCAAGCATGTCATAAACATGGAATCTCCCTCAAACCGTGGAGCAGAGCTGAGCCAAGATCAGAGCCACAGCAGCAGCCAATTCTGTATGCTCCAATTTCCAACTACTCAACATTTTCACTCTGGTAAACCTCTAATTCAAGAGCTTATTAAATGAAAATTTTGTTCCAGCACAGATATTAATGATCACTCTTTAAAATACACTTGTACTGCAACGAAGTTTAATTAATATAGTCTTTTTTTCAAATCACCCCTCCAATTTAAGTATTGTGTTAAATACCTTCACTTTTATTGTTCTATTATTGGATTAGGGAAAGATGCCTGATTTCATGGTAATTAGAGAGACAGTGACATTTTAATGTACCTTGTAATACAGCACTGTTGTGTATCACTTGTTAAGTTCCATGAGATTTTCCACAGATAAAAACGACTGTTTAAAAAAAGAATGTAAGCGAAGATTTTAATCAAAGCTGAGTGATACTGAAATTCTGCTCTATGATCCTCTCTGTTTATGCTTTCAGCAGATGAAAACACTCAGATGAAAAGTGTAAAGTGACATCTGAGCCATGTATTTTTTGTCCACTTGTCAGTGAAGCGGATATATAATGTTTCTAACCAAAGAGCAAAGTAAACACATTTTTGATACTTGAGGAAAATTCATAACATAAAAACCCCTATTTACTGATCATTATATCTACCTATGCCAACTTATCCCTAATTTGCTGGGAAGCTCCATTTCTGCTCTCTATTTTGCTCCAGAACAGAGACCAAGATTGGGGGCTGAGGTGGAGGAAATGGAAATTAAGCTTCTAAGCCTAATAAAGACATCCTTCTCCAGAAGGACGGATCAGCAGCATGGACTTATTTTAGACATTCTGAATCAAATTAATGGACATTCTCATCTCCCACCAAGGACAGAAGAAATCACAATTACCCTTCCTGGGCTGAAGCACTATCCTCAGTAAGGATCCATCAGATCCCACAGTCCGGGATCAACATATCTGTTGAACTTAGCACTAAAATACTTTGACATTTTCCAACGACATAAGAGTGTCTGATTTTAATATCATATCAACCCATGGAAATCTTGGCAGTGTCTTCAATGCAAGGAGAAAGGTACGTATATCAGAGAGTGACAATTGAACTTCAATTAGTTGGAGAACTTGAAAGTAGAAAGTGCATAGGCATGGGAATATTTAAGCCACTATACCTGTAGAGATTTATTAACAAAACTTTAAAGCAATGCATACAACTTTACTGCAATTTCCTTTTTATCCAACACTCATTTCCAAACCTTTTGAAATATGTTATGTCCAATTAAATTCTTTACCATCTTGCTCCTTAAAATTAACTAGGATGGAATTTTCACCATGTTATGCCTGGCCCTACTTTTAATTATCCTCACTTAGAATATTAGACACCATGCTGATTTCTGTCTAGAGGAAATGACCTAGGATCACTGGAAGCATATGAAGTTCATTTTAAGATGAAGCAATAACTTATATTAGAGGATGTAAAAGGTCTTAACCTCTGGTCCTTCAACACACTGCAGCAAAAAGCTCCTGGGTTTTTTAATTAAAAAAAGACATCTGCAATGCATTTTTCCCCCAAATTCACTTAATAGTCTTTAAAACAAGGCTCTCTGGCTAAATGGCTGTGCTTGAGCATATATGTAAGAAGCACCACCCAACTCAGCTGGCTGGCTTTGATGATTATTTGGGGCATTAGGCTTCTGAGTCTAACCCCTGGGTTGCAGTCATTCAACATGCACCTGGAGCACAATATTTATCTCTGTTAATGCTTCATTTTAAAAACAAAATATTATCAGTCTCACTCACACACTCAAAGTTCTCTAGTAAAAACCCTTCCCAGAGTTTCATCTTGCTTGAAATTCACTGCTAAAAATGTCTGGCAGCTTACTGAAGCACAGCTAGAAATTTAGTTGGCAGCTACTGGTTCACAAAATACGGTACCTGCCTCTTAAAACACAGAAATAAATGGATGCTTCAGGAAATAAAGGCTGACTCACATATTAATCTTGTCCAGTCATTATAGTCTAACTAAAAGCTGAGTTAATTAGGCTTTCCTTTAAGTACATTCTTTCTGGAATTTACACAATGTTAACTCAGTAAACATGCAAGAGCTGATCCTGACACTGCTATAACCTTGCCTAAAATAACAACATTAATTTTAAAGGCAGAGGGAATTGTATTTTGCCTTCAAATTATCAGGCCAGGATAACACAGATGGTTATTTTAGGCAGATTAGTCAGCCTAAAGCTAAGGGAGTGAACCTCTACCTTGCAAACGACATTGGTCTCCACTGAGAATGCCTGCTGAAAGCTTTGCAGTGAGGAAATCTGAAGTAAGTTATTCTTGGAAGCCCTATAAAAAGACTCCAAAAATAACAGATTTCAAACAACATAAACCTTAAAAGTTTAACACTCACACATTAATTTGGCCTTGTGATCATCTAACTAGGCAGTACAGAAACAAAGCCATCACATGGGCTACTGTGAGGAGTCTCTCATTAAAAGTAAGGAGAAGAAAAATTCCAGTATCTCAGTATCCAGAATTCCTGGCCCCATATCCCCTATTTTGTTAATCTTTTTAATCTGGATCCACTTCAGGCCTCTGTTCCTCATCATTGTTATGCTCTCATCTCCTTACCATAACTCCACACTCCCCAATCCAAGGCTGGTAATTGCTAGTTCATAGAAATATGTAATTTTGCTCTTTAAAAAAAAAAAAGGTTGAAATCTTCTGTGCCCACAAATATCCCAGCCCATCAGTGGAATTCCCATTTCAGAGCAAATTTCCTCCTGGCTGCAAAGACTGCCCGCTGGAGCTGAAAAAAGGAAGTTCTAAACATGCTGGTGTTTTTTCCACCACTTAGAATATGAAAGGAGGTGGCCAAATGCCTGAGGCTGCTTCTACCTCTCAAGAGGTTCTGTGGCTTCTTCTGGGCCCCTTTGTACAGTGACACAGATGCTGGTGGGTAGCTCCTTGCTCCTTGCTGTGCAGGAGTGTGACTACCTTCCAAGCATGGGCCAGTGTAAAGCTGAACAGGCCAAACACGTTACTTTACCCATAACACATGCTGGGCCCAAAAATGAAGAGCAGTTGGCAATTCATTTATAGGCCAGCCATAAAACAAGCTCTCAGGATAGCCATTTCCACTCATGGCAGAGGTATGTGAAACACAATGATTTAAATTTGAAGAAGTCCATGTTCAGTTTCTATGAATTTCTCCTGCATTCAAAGTTTTGAAGAGCCCAGCAGGTGTCACTGACTTTTGTGAATGTTTTCTTGTAATTTCTAACCAAATTCATCTGGCTTAGTTACCACCAAACACCATCTGTCCTTTGCAAACACCATCCAGGCTATTCCCCAGATTTTTCCAGACTTGCAAATTTCTCTCTCCATCTGCTGCAAGGGCCAGCCTTCAACAAATTTCTTGCAATCTTGACTCAGAAGGATTACATAAACAAGAAAAATTATTTCAAATGAACAATTTATATCCAGTCTGTGGTTTGGGCAGAGTTTCAGGTCAGCTCCTTATTTTACCTCTGCTGCTTCCCACATTGCAGTTTACGATGGAAACCTGAACCAAGGAATGCTCTCAAAATGGCTACAGTGAGCCTGGACACACAGCATTATAAACCAGGCTCTGAGATTTGTTTGTTCAAGAGCACTGACCAAGCACCTTTACCATGCATTAAATACAAGTTATTTGAAAGGTATTTGAGAGCTAAATTGGGCTTAGCATTACCTTTTATGTTTTATGGGTTGTGGAAATTCCCCCTGCTTAATTATCAAAGCATTTTATGGTCTTCTACAGTCCCCAGGAAAAGAGGGACAGAAGAGAAAGGTGGGGGAGGCAGCCTGATCCATCAAGGGATCCGGATGAAAGTCTGACCTTCAGAGCTCCTGGAGAATGGTAGGGTTTGTTAACCTCCCAAAGCTACAGAGTGCCTGCCCTTCCGCAGGAGGGCTGGAGGCTTTGAAACTGGAAGCCAGCATCCAACAGCTGTGGTCATTTGTGCGGCATGAGCGTGTCATGCTCTAGACAGTGCACCAAATCCAGTTCCTCAGTGTTTGGAGAGGGTGGTCAAGGCTTGCTGTGACTACAGCTCCTACAACAGGCAGCTTCTGCTGTGGTGATGGTCATGGGGAGCAGGAAAACAAGCATGGTGGCTGCAGTTCACCAATACACGCTCAGCTGGTGCAGACACTGAACCCAAGGAAAATGCCCTTTTTAATCAACCTGACTGAATTGATAAGCACTGAAGAGGAAAAACCAATTTGCAACTCAAGTCTTTTCCTTAAATACCCATGGCAAACAATTACAAAAGGCATCATTTCCTCACAGCTTGACTGAGGTTGTAGGGGGCCTGCAGAGACTCTAGACTCACCAGTAGCCAATGTCATGGTGGTGAAGTGAACCAGACTCTTCTGGAGCATCAGACAGCACCTGGGGCAGACACTGAACATTTTGTGCCTTCCCTCATCCATTCCCTTCCTCTTCTGACTACTGCAATGGCAAAGAAAGACTCTTTTCTCTTGCATTTGCACAGAGTCCAGCACCATGAGGTTACCAAACTTTCCACTTAACAGTACCACAGAATCAAATAACTGAAGAATAAATTCTTCCAAAATTAATCCAGATCCCTCTTATTCTAGTAAATTCCAAT
Source organism: Cisticola juncidis (assembly GCA_013400215.1). NCBI lineage: Eukaryota > Metazoa > Chordata > Aves > Passeriformes > Cisticolidae > Cisticola > Cisticola juncidis. The sequence goes on along the minus strand of VXBR01002800.1, from coordinate 738,484 downwards.
GGAAATTTGATACCTAAGCTTCCTGGAAATCTTGCTAGATGTTTAACTGGATATCATGTAATTAAGCTCCTTTTAAAAAATCATATGATCCTACTAGGCTGTCCTTTGAAGATTTTGGCATTCTAAAGCAGGAGACCATGAAAGATTTTACAGCAAATTAATTTCCAGGTTATAGTAGTAAGGGAGCATCACATTGATTCAGACTGCTTCCCTCTTGCTCTGTCACATGAAGTTAAACACCCAGCACTGTAAATAATCTAGGCCCACTTGCCAGCATCTTGCTAAGGCTGGCCCAGATTCTCAAAGCTATAGAAGAGCTATACCAAGCTCTTCAATGAGCTTGCTAATCCTGTTAGATGCTTTCCAACTCAACAGGTTGAAAAGCACAAGTTTGCCAAATCATGCTTATTTCTTCCACAATGTGTCTGAGCAAACAGTGACTCTGACACGTGCACACGGTCCTGGTGTATGGCATTGATACGGAATTTGCATTGCAGCCACTTCAACATCCAACAAACATAAACCAAGAATTTTGCATTAATGGGGTAAGATTTTACACTATTAGAACAAGGCAGCAGGAAAGGGCAATTTTAGACTCTAGGTAAGTATTGCATATAGTGGTAGATCAAGAAGAAAATCAAGAGCTTAATTATTACCCTCTGTAGTCACATTTCTCCATATGTCTGACTTGTATCTGTGATCTATATTTTAAAATCTCTTTAGATGGCTCAAAATAAATGTGGCATATACACTGCATCCTCTCCTACCCTGGTCCAGCACTTCAAACCAAGAAATCAAATTAATAGCCAGATATCTATATTTTGGCTTCACAACAAAAATAGGCGATCCTTCTGCAAGATCCAAATAAACAAAACAAAACAAAAATTGTTAGGGTGGCAAGTCACAGAGGATGCGACAGAGGTAGAAAAAGTACACAGGAAGAAATTTCAAAGATTAATTTGAACATGAGGAATGTTATTTCTAATAAATAGTGCAGATGACAACTGAGCAGATTTTGGTAGAAGAGATCTTAAAAACACAAGCTATTTATACTCTCTCAAGTCTCATTCATTCCTGGAAAGGGGTATCTAACTTTTTAAAACCTATTTCCAGGCTTTTCCCATAACTTTCTTCCCACTTGCCTTCCTCCAGGAATGAGGGACAATTTCTAACAGGGTAAGGAAATAAAAGGATGATAGGAAAGGAAGGGGAAGAGTCAAATGTTTCTGGGTCGTTATCCAGCCCCACAGCCAGGAATTTAATGCGTAGTCCAAGTGGATTCAAGGAAACATTTTATCAGAAAATGAAAAGGGATTAAAACCTGTGTCCAGCATCACATCATCAGGACAGAAATCATCCCCTCAAAACTGAGATATGATAGCAAAGAACCTAACACTAAAACTGCCTTGTGAACACCTCACCTAGAGATGGGCAGCTCTAAGTTGGATAACGCTGCAACTGAAAAACACCAACAAAAAATTCAGCCTGTTGTTTCCAGGTGCCTCACCCAGGAGCAGCAGCTCTTTCTTCCTCCTGAAAACCTATAGAGCAAGGTCTGGCCCTGATGAAAGAAGTCAGCCTGTATTGTAGGCTTTCTAGTGATTAATAAATAGGATTTACCATCTTGCACCCTTCTCAGAAAAAAACAGTGATTATATCTATTAAAAAGCAGGCTCAGAAAGCTTCCCTCTTCCCTTCCTGAGGAAAGGCAAAACCTTGCCAGCTAAAAATAAATCAAAACCTGGGGAAATGAGAAACTGAAAAAGAACAGAGAGATGAGATATATTTAGGTTTTTGAAGATCAAGAATGAATAGATGTGCCAGGTACAGAGGTTACCACTAAAAAAAAAATAGCAGCCCTGGGAGATGGAGACTGTGGGTTTAGGCAGAGGAATTCAGTCTGAAGCCCAAGTCTATTTAGGCAGATATTAAGGTGGCAAAGTCCCAAATCAGAATTTCTAGCTAATAAAGCAGAGCCACAAACCAGTTTCAGGTCAAATATAAACATGTATTCTTGCTAAATAGTAAAAAAAATGTTCAGGAATTAATTAAAACTAGCTGCAAGTCTGGCTAGAAGTAAATAGAAAAAACACATTTTTCTTCTGCTCACAAAAATTTTGCAGTCTTTTGATTAGTCTTCTGTGCAAGGAAAAAAGCCTTTTCAGTTAAAAGTTAATAACTTTCTCATATATAATATACTACAATCTGCTTACACTGAAATTTATGGCTAATCTTACCTTTGCAATCTTGGCAAAAGGTATCTATCTGAAGTTTGGAGATACACTGCTTCTAGTATTTCCTTAGATTGTTGGTTCACTTTATGCACAATCCAAAAAGCTGAATTTCTAGTATCAAGGACAAACCCTTACACTGTCCTTTGTCCTCAGTATTTGTATACAGCTATTGATAACTTTGTGTACCATGAGCAAATATTTGCTTTTGACTCTCGGATTTTTTAATTTTTTTCTTTAACAGAGACGCCTTTGTTTGTATACAGTCAGTTCCTGTCAGGCAATGCATGATAAGCATCACCTCTTGATGCTCCTGTCCTGAACAACATGAGTACTAAGGCCACAGCTGTATCAATTATCTGCAGAGGAGGAGCCTTGGCCCAGCGTGCTGTGGTGTGCTTCCACTGCACACAGCTTCCAGCCAAGGGCAAGGACAGAGGCCTGAGCTACTCCAGGGTGATAGAAACTCACATGGCCATGCTCAACCCCCCATTCTGCAGCTCAGAGAAGCTGAGTGCTGAAGAAATCATGAATTTAACAAAGCACGTGGGAATATCTAGCATGTGGTGTTCCAAAGTTATATTTTCAGTGCTTCAATCACTAAAAAGTAAAGGAATTCACTACTGCTCTCCAGCTAAAGGCAGAATAAATTACTTGTCTCCTCTTTAAAATCTCACTCAGATTCATATTATTGATGTAAAAATATTTTTACACCAGCTGAATCTCTACAACTACATCCATATCTTTGACTTCAGCCAGCCATTCACAACCTGAGGATTTTCATTCCTGAGGGGTGCCCACAAAGCATTTTTCTTTTTACTTTGCCTCCACCCAGTTTACACTGTTTTCAGTCCCGATGCAGCTCCAAAGCAGGTCTCCACTAAACTGATCAGCAGGAAGCACAGGATGGTGAACAGTCAGTCATGACAACCAGGCAGGCAGGGCATGTAGCAAGAACAATACACCTGGTATTGAAAGCCACACCTAGGAGGAAAAACAAAGTTTGCTGACTACAATGGCGCTGTTTCATTTGTCCAGCTGAAAGACCCAGGTCATCTGCTTCTTTGTAAGAGTTCCACATTCAGTGTCCAAGCATAGACTACAGTAAACAACAGATACAAAACACAGCCAAAGGATGAAGGGAAGGAAAAGCGCACCTGCGCGTTGTCTCCACAGCAGCAAGTAGGTTATTGCCTATTTCAATCATATGTCAGCAACCCTCTACAAATGCAGAGCAAACATAAGCATATACAGAGCAATGCATACTCTGAGCTCCTATATATCTGCAGAAAAAATGAATAAACAGTGCCCGTGGAAAACCATAAGATTGTCACCTAGATAAGTAGCATAAATCTAGTATTTCAGATCGCTGAAAATAGACTTTGGCTGTTTGATTTGACCATAAATCAGGATCCCTGTTCATCTGGATTTAGAGCGGCTTTCCTTTGCAGTTTTGAGAGTCTCAAAGGAATATACTGTTCACTGATTTATGTGCTAGTCTTGCTGAAAAGGTGATTTACCATTGCTTTCTGCAAACAGTGAATTGCAGCTTGCTGGTTTCTCTGAATACGCAAAGCCTGTACTGTATATAAAGGTGGGAGATTTTGACAGCTTGCAGCTAAGTAAATCACTGATCCCAGCATTTGCCTTGAGATTTACAGTGCATGCTATAATTTAGCCCCCCAATGCCACCCAGAAAATACACCCCAATAGGAAAGTGTTTTGTCATCTTTTCGTACCTTGGATCTTCTTTCATTTTTCCATTATCTCAAAATCACTCTACTTAATAAAATCTACTTTTGAAAGCATTACCAATGACACCTAAAAATGTTTCAAAATTAATTTGACAACAATCTCAACCTTCTCAGCTTTCAGGATATTTCAGCTCTTGAAACAAATATTGGGCTATAAGAAGTTTCCTTTAGATTTCAAGCAATGCCTGCTTACTTTAATATGAGCCACTGCATACATTCACAATTAAAAGAGCAACAGCAGCAAGCATAAGCTTCAGAGCCGTTCTTCTCTGAAAACAAAAGAAATAGGCTAATCATAGGCATCTCTACTTCAGGAAAAATAAAAACAAAACCACAACAACAGCCAAATCAACCAACAAACCAGTGAAGAGTAGCAGAATTCGTGTTTTGAATTGTAGTCAGTATTCACCATACCTATCACTCCTGCATATTTGATAAGAATACAGTAATATTTATTTCCATAAATGTGATAAAACACAAACCTGTGATCAGTTACAATTACAACAGTAACAGTTATAATGTTATAACATCGGTTACAACATTATAACAGCTATTTCAGGACAATACATCTTCTCAAAGTCATTTAGCCAACCCATTTAGCACAGTCAATATTTGCAAATACAGATTCTTTGCCTGCAGAGGTGACTCAGCTGTCACAATATTGCAGATTTCAAGATAGGAGATATGGTTCTTCCTCCTTTTTAATTCAGCAAACTATAACTTGACACATTCTTTATAGGGACTTTTCATGCTTCTGGAAAGAATTGTGCACCTCGTTGCCTGGCTGAATAATGAGGAAATATTATCTCCTTTGTAGAAAAATATGCCACCGCTGTCACAACATGAAGACAGCATAATTTATAACTTCTTCTTTCCCTCTTTCTTTCATTTTGGCCTGGACTCTGGGTCACATATCAAATTTCAAGCCATTTTTCATTTTAGGAGCTGATCTGTTTGGTTACTGGAGTGGAATGACAGAACACACCTGTGATCAAAGGGGAAGGTAGATGGAAAAACCATCTCCCGAGTTCATGTACATCCATTACCCTGACCTTGCTACATAGAGCTTCGTATAGGTTTGGTCAATTATTAGACATTTGACAGTTACTTACAGCACAAAGAAACTATTGAGCAAGTTTGGCATGCATTTTGTTCTTTATTAATTTAAACTGTCTCAAGCAATGGCTTGAGAGAGGTCAAATATCTCATGATAAAAAAAAATTAAATTCCTTCTGTTAAACAGAGCATATTCACAGTGACAAAATCCAGAAATCATCATTCTTTAAGATGGAGCAAGACCACTGTCTGCTACTCAAACCAACAGAGTATCAGGACCTTCTTTAGTGAAGAAAACCCAGATTCAAGACCTGGCTTAAACTCATTAAGGGTTTTCAAACTCAGATTAGGCTAATTCAGGGTTTTCCCCAAGGAGCAGTTTGAAGTGTCTCTTTTGTTCCAGTGGGGAACAAAGAAAACCAAATTTTGGGTGCTGTAGCTTTTCCACAGAGATGGAACTTTTCTCACCCAGTCACTTTTAATTATTTTCACTCAGATCAGGAGAGCATTGACACGTGATGGGATTGCAAGGATTACAAAACAAAGCTTAGGGCCATGATCCCAGCCCCACCACGGTCTCAGCACCGTGAGGAGGGACAGGGCTGCTGGCACTGCGCTTTAATGAATGTTTCCCTTACAGCTTATGGACTTCTAAACAAATCTTGGGATTTCATTCTTTTTTTTGTTCCAAGCTCTGTCTTGACCAGGGAGCAGGTTCAAACTAGGAAAAATGGTGTAGAAGGAATTACATCTGTGCAGACTGTGAAGAACTACTTGGTTTATCAGTTCACCTCTGGTATACATTGCTAATTCTGTCCTCTGTTTAATACCTGGGTCATGTTCCGCTTAATGGTTTTTTGGATCAGTAGAAAATAATAAATAATGAAGAAAAAAGCCAATTATAGCTGCTTATTTTCTTCCTTCCTTCATTCAGTTGGGAGTTAGAACTAGATGATCTTTAAAGTCCCTTCCAACACAAGCCTATGATTCCATGACTCATTTGAAATAATAAATTAGTTGTTGTATCATCTTCCATTGCTACAGAGACAACTACAGTGGAGCAGAGGATATTGTGAATTCAGTTAATGTCAAACTTTTGGTAAATTCTTTTAAGGGAGACAAATGGGTGGCCTGCTCATGTGACCCACAGCAACAACAACAACAAAAATCACAGAAATAAAAATGAGGGACTGCCTCCTTTCATTCTCTCCATCCACCGTATGGAAATAGTTCCCATGGCTGAGTAAAGTAAAAATCATCTAGAAAAAAAAGGATTTTTAAAACTGCCTCTAGATTTTAAAAAAAAATCATTATCTCTTTTCCATCAGTTTTAATGAAAGTCATTCAAAATGCAAGATACCTGCCCAGAAGGAGCAGCAAAGTGCAAACATATTATTTTATAATAGTTGATTTTTGTGGAAAATCTTGCATTGTTACAAGACACATTTTCACTGTTTCATAGATAATGGAACCATTTTCTCATCTCTTGGTAAGCTTTTTCCCCACTGATATGAGAGTCCCCATTTCTCTTCCCCCAAAGGATGAACAAGATAAGACATTCATAATTTTCTCTATAGGATTCCACAAACAGGTGTTAGAAATTTCAGAGATCATTGCAAAATCATTATACTATCTTTACAAGCAGGAAACATGATCTTCCAAATGCCATCCTATTCCAGTAGCAGGAGACACTGGCACCCAGCACAAAACCAGCAAGCCAAACAGAATGGCACTCCAGTAATAAACAGTGTGCCTTTGCTCTAAGGCAAACTTGTCTCCTTGTGGGAAATAACTACCACTCTACAGCTAAGGAGGAGGTAGATTTGTTCCACTACCCTCCAACATGCCATAGGAACATTTCCTCTAGAACAGCACGGAAGGCACCAACATGGATGCACTGGACAGCACCCGAGATTCTCAGTTGCCCTCTCTCATGATCTGGTGTGCAATGAAGCCCAAGTACCACACAGCTCATACTGTACCTCCAGATTCAGGACTGGATTCTGCCCCAGGCAAACTCATGGGATTCCATGACTTTACAGAGAAGTGAAAAACATAAACTTCAGCCTGCTTTTTTTGTGAGCTAGAAGAATTCTCTGAACATCCCCTTAGCAATAAGATCAATGCATTTTGGAGAGTGCTTTTTGCAATTGCAGAGGTGTCTGTAAACTGATAGCAGTTTATGCAAAATGAAAAATTTGCATACCTTGAAAGCACATTATTTAAATATCTGCAAAAAAAATTTAAAAAATGAAAATAGAGATTTTGTTGTGGAAATATTTTTGTTAACCAATTTCCATTTTCCTATGCTCTTCTTATATCTACTTCTAGCTAAAATCAGAAATAAAATGGCATAAATTGTTATTCTTTCAATACCTCTACCTTGTTCAAAGTTAGGAAGCTTAGTCAAACGCTTGAGCAATTCTGAATAGAATGAGCTGTTGAGCTCTCATCTCAGATTTTGCTGGGGAAAACATCCCCAAATTTATCAGTTTTAAGTCTGAGATTTACCCATTTCAACCATAGCAGGTATCTGAGTGTGAAAACAAAAGGTAGAAAGTGAAAAAGGGGAGAAGGGAACCCACTTAACTCTTCAGAAGGCAGCATAACACCATACTCTCAAATGCTATGAATCTATCACCCACAGATCCTGTAATTACTAAACCAAACAGCATGAAGATGATAAACAAAGAACACGCACTCCAAAAACTGTGATAGCCTCCTCATAGTAGGCCAGGGCTCACCATTATTAAAGTTTTCCAGCCAGTTTCATTCAGAATGGACTGAACCAGAAGCCAGAGAAGGACCACTGTGCCCAAGGAATGTTATCTTTCACTAAATGCAGAGCTTGGTTTTAACAAATAGATATTTTCCAGTAATATGTTTTCACAGGGAAAATTTCCACTAATACATTTTTAAAAGAAACCAAGACTCCAGATCAGAAACCTAGATTAAATAATTTGAAGACATTTCCAAGAAACCTGTGTCTTCCACATGACCTTCCGAGTCTGTCCTCATCTACTCTTTCTTAATCTTCTATAGTTCTGTTAGTTGTTTGCTTTTCTTGTTAATGAGCTAGAAAAATCCCTGTCTCTTCAGCTGCAAAAGGATTGCAAAGGAAAAGAGTATTAATGCCATGGAGGATGACTTTCTTAGAGTAACACAAAGATTACAAAGACTAAAGAACACTCTGGGCTTGCTGATGGAGGGGATGTAAATGGGAAGTCATGCAACTCACCTTGTGGCTTTTTTTGAGGACGGCAAGTAGAAACATTCAAATTTCTAATGCTTGCACTATTCATAGGCACTAAAACCCTACAGCAATACCTGTAGAGAGACTTGAGCTTGTTCTGCTTGTAGTCCCAAGCTGACAAGAAACCCACAGCTGTGGTTAGCAGGGCACCAAGCCCAAGTTAATAAAGCTCAGCTGAGAGCAGGGCACGTTAGTTTAGGCCCGGTGCCATGCTAGTTTAGATGGCTTCCAGTCAGCTCAGAGCATGCTCACACCTCCCTGTGAGAGATTGCCTGGCCCCTACTCTAAACAGATACAAAAACTTAACATAGGAGCTCTAAGTCTTCAGTTTTTTGGACACACAGCAGTTAGAAAGGCCTCTGCAAGCAGATGTGTCAAGTTCTACCTGTTTTTGGGCTAGACTCATTCTGGGTTCAATGCCCAGACCCAACAGGTGCTTCCCCCCATGGAAATGTGCCCCAGTAGAAAACCAAAATGCTGCAGCCAGACAAAGATTTGGGGCCCATTAAAACCCAAAATGTTTCAGGCATGTATTTCACAAAAGGGATCTACCATTTCAGGTTACTGAAAAAAAGCCCATGGAAACAAAAGCAAGGTAAAGCCACTAGTGGGTCTCATGAGATCCTTGTGTAGTACACTGAAGATGCTCACTGAGGTGCTCATGCTCTGAAATGTTGCATGTAATGATGTAATGTGGTGTTATGACATGCTTGTGACATGTTTACAGCTGACCTCTCTAATATGGTGTTTTAGAGGAGAGAGGGCTGCAGTGGGGATGAGGAATGGAAACTGAAAAAACACCTGTCATCATTCACCCTTTGGAGGTTAATACCATTTATCTGAAGTACTCAACTCCAGTTTCAAAGAATGATTAATATCCTGCTGTGTTTTTGATAGGAGTAAGAGCTGCCTCCAGAGCTGCTGTGATACTACTTCACAACTTACATTGCTATTGCTCTTCTGAAATCTTCTTAGATTTCAGAAACTTTCTCAGACAAAAGCCTGCAAAGCACAAGATGGATAAAAATTGATATGAGTATCTAAATAAAAATAATAATCATTGTTGTTGTTATCATTGTCTGCTTTGGATAAATTTCTTCTCTGGCAATCTCGTTTATGGCCTCTAGGAAATACAGGATCTTTTATAATTGTCTTCCAAATCAAAATAAACAGCAAGGGATTACAATGTCTGTAAATTAACCCAACTGCCCACATTTCACTGCCAAGGAAAAAGGCTGCTTCATTCTTTACTGTCAGGTCTCTCACACCTCTCAACTGTGGAAGAAGAGTAAAGAAAAACTGCCAAGGCTCACTGGATCTCTGAGGCAGTTGTGGAGTGAGCAGGTGTGCTGGTCTCCAAATTGATGCACTTCCAGCTGTCTGCTGACACCTATATGGCAGTCTGAGAGTGTGAATGTTGTAGCAATGTAAGGCAAGATCACTGAGAAAGGAGTATTTTTTGCCTGCACCTGGTTTGATGCATGTAGCCTCATGACTCTCAGACTAATTCCCAGTGTATGTGCAAGGCATGGAAAATACCTACAGAGGAGTGCACTGCACATGTGACTACATCACCAAATGGGGATGTGGGAACTGCCAGAGGCTTCTGAGCAAGAGCAAATTCACTGAGCTCCTCTCCTCCCCTCAATAAAGTGCAAGGCATAACCACTCAAGTGCTCCCCGTACCTGCAGTGTTAGGGGAAAAATATATTGTGTGTGCACACAACAGGTGCTAAATATCTATGTCATGATTTATTGTCACAGCATGTGAATACTGCACAAGATTTAGAAACCATCTCAGAATGAATTCCCAAAGCCACTGTCAAACCCTTCACACCTGCCAAGTTCAGACCCCCAAACTAATTCATAAGCATTCAGCAATTTCCCTCTTCCCCTGAGGGCTTGCTGTTATTTTAGCATTAACTTCACTGCCTGCATGAGTATGATTGAGATCAATCTGTCTGATTCTCTCAAAAACCTTGGTAAAGATGGGGCACAGCCTTCTTATCTGGCATCAATCAAATGTCAAGAATGAGATTTCTGTGGCATTTACACAATGCCCTAGATTGAGAGATATTCATGGGATTTGAAAAGCAAAGGCATTGTTGATATTTTTCAAAATTCACTACAGTAAAGGTATGTTTGCACCACCCAAAGCTGGCGTGACAGCCTTGTGCTGGACTTTGCTTGCCTGCATTCTTCCCATGCCATGTCCCTGCCTAATAAAAACAGGTAGGCCTTAGCCCTGGTCTCATGTACGCTCATTTTCACTAGGTAGTTATGCTAGTCAAGATTTCTCTTACTGCCAAGTGAAAGCAGGAATGGATCCCATCTCCATTTTTCATACTTAAAAGAAGGGTGGGGAAAGGGAATCCACTGAAAAACACCAAAAGCTCCAGATCAAGATCTAACCTGATAATTTAGGCCAGTTCTAAAAAGATCAAAATAAACCAAAACAAAACAAGCAAAACAACATACAAAAACTCTAACAGATAGATTTGTATTTCTTCTTTAAGGTCTGATTGCAGTGAGGAAAAAGGAAAAAAACCGTGACATTTCCATTACACACCATTTCACTTTGGCAAAAGTTCATACCTTCCTTTCCTCCAATTTTTTTCCTCTGCGAATTGTGAACTTTTAAAATTTTGGTTTAGAAAATAGGTAAAAAACAATTTATTCTATGTGTCATTACATTAGTCCTGAACTAAAGTCTTTTTTATTTTAGAGTGTATATCTTTATTAAAAAAAGAATATCAACAAACAGAGAAATTTTTGGTGAAAGGTACCAGTTTTCAATTTTGCCTGCAATTCTGGAAGAAAATCTTAAGACCTTTACTCCTTTGTAAACCTGGTTAATAACCCCTAATATCAATGTACATTCTTCTATTAATTATGATAGAGACAATTGAATTTTCACAGTCTTTTTCTGTGCTGATATTTACAAGGAGCTAGAGGACTGATTTTATATACTGCAGATCCAAAAATTACTTTTGGACTTAACACAGTAATTTAAATGCCAAGATTTTAAAGGCCTCACAAATGTCTTGGATTTGTAGTTCATGAAAAGTTTCATTCTTTGACAGAGTCTCTGAACAGTCTTGCCAGGGAAGTGGTGGTAAAATGGTTTTAGCACTTCTGTGAAAGCCGTAGCACAGATGATTGGAGATTATAATACACAGAAGGCCTTGGAGAGTACATTAGATATTAACAACACTTGAAAGCTTAACTAGAAGCTGGTCAAAGAAAACCACCACAAATCCCTCTTTTCTTTTCCTTTCCCACCATAGTTCAGTCATTTCACACACACCAAACATAAACAAAATGAGAATGGAAATGCTTAGTTCCAGCGTGGCTGTTGTGTTGCCTCAAAGAAGATTAAGCCAGTCTGGTTAACATCACTCACATGACAGAATAACGACTTCACGTCATGAGGCTCCACCATGGCATATCCCAGACTCAGAAACCATTAAATGCTTCAGAATCGGGGTTCAGTATTTCCCAGCGAAACATACGGCATTGTTTCTTAATTATAGACTGAATTTTTGTCAGCTTTTTTTTTTTTAAGCAAGTTTTGGTATGTATTTTTCCACTGACTGCTAGGAAAGTCTGCTACTCCAAGGGTCGAATTCCCAGCCTTTCTGAAGACAACCCATCATATCAGTGGTCATATTGGTGGGTCTAAAATGTTGTCCTTCTGAAGGTGATTGGGGTCCTGCCCTGGCAAGCATTGGAGAGTAAATCTGAAATGCCTCTTTAGGGAGCCATACAAAGTTATGTAGTTATGAGGAGAAAGAGAATTGCTCCTATAGAAGAAACAGGCCTGAAAACAAAGGATAGGATTAAGTAGTGAATTTTCTATGCAGGAGTCATCAGCTAGTGCCTTGGAATGCTTAATAAATATGTTGTGATAGCTATAAAATGGGGAAGGGACAAGCCAGCACTGACAGGTGATTTCCTTATTTATGGCTTGGTCCCAGCTAGAGCAGACTAACCACAGCATCACAGAAACATTAAGGCTGGGAAAATCCTCTAAGATCATGGAACCAACTTTGTTCACCACTAAACCCTGTCTCCAAGTGCCATATTCACGTGCCTTTTGAACATTTACAGACATGGAGACTCCATCATTTCCCTGGGCAGCCTATTTCTATCCCTGACCACCATTTGTGCGAAGAAATTTTTCCTAATATCCAATCTACACATCCCCTGGAACAACTTGAGATGATTTCTTCTGGTTCTGTCACTTGCTACCTTGGAGAGGAGACTGACAGTCAGTTGGCTACACCCTCCTTTCAGGCAGTTGTAGAGAGATAAGGCCACCCCTGAGCTGCCTCTTCTCCAGGACAAAAATCCTCAGCTCCCGCAGCCTCACCTCACAGCACATGTGTTCCAGACACTTCACCAGCTCTGTGGCTCTTCTCTGGACACACTCCAGTTCCTCAATGTCTTTTGTGTAGTGAAGGGCCCAAAACTGAACACAGGATTTGAGGTGCAACCTCACAAGTGCCCAGTAAGGGGTGAGATCCCTTCCCTATTCCTGTTCTCCGCACTGTCTGATACAAGCAAGGATGTAATTTCTTGATTTAGAGGTCAAGAAAACCAGAAACACAATGGCAAAGCCAAAAGTAAAACAGAAAAAAACCACCCTTTTGGAAAGGAAAAATTCAAAGATAACCCGGTCTTAGATATGACAGCATCTTGACAACCATTTCAGTCAAAAGAGAGAGTGTGGAACATGGCAAGGTGCTTGGAGAAAGATTTTTTGTCCACTGACAGCCAAGAGTGAAGGAAATGTTGAGGTGTAACCACCCCAGCAAGGATATTGCAGGACAGAGGCAGGTTTAGCCAAGAGGCAGAGCTCCTCCTATCAAGTAAATTTGTAAAGCCTGGAATCATTAACATTAGAAAGAGGATGGGTAGTCTGGGATTTAATGGAAGTGGGATTTGATAGAATATAGAACATGGCTTGTACAGAAAAGACTGGAAGGCACCTTTCTTCATTCTGTCCTGGACTCTGCAGTCAGTGCAATAAAACACAGTTAAATATCCAATGCTTCTGCAGAGAGCACTGGGTTAAAATGAGGAGCTCACTGTCCCAAAAGATGGAGATGATGAGGGATAATCAGGATTCAAATCCTGTGATACGAAAAATGTGCAGTTATCACTAACAGCAATACCTTTGGAAGAGATAGTACACCCTACTCTTTCAAGTACAAACCAATTGTTAGACACTGCAATTAAAACTATGCATAGGCAAGATCAGACTAGCTGCTTTCTGCAAAGTTCATGATCTTCCTTCAGGATCCAGCTATGAGTGTGCAAATGCAAAGCTTGCAAAAGCAAATTATGCTGAAGCTGTTTTCTCATTGCAGCAGGAGGTACAGGAAGATTCTGTGAAACGAAATCAATTTATAAAGGAAAGTAGCTCAAACTCCCACAGTTTTGCTTGAGCTATGTGTTTTTCTGATCTTTTAGTCAGCCACCTTTTTTAATTTTCCCCAGTGCTCTGAGATGCATAATTTAATATTTCAAATACATTGCCTTTCTGATCTATATTTATCAGGCACGTTGAAGCCAGACAGAGTGACACCTTTTTAAAATGACTTGGACAAAAACAAGTGCCTACACTTTTTTGCTGTTCATTTGAAAATTCATAAGAGCAAACCATTCCCTGTGATTTAAAATTATCTAGAAATACCTTTAGCAAAAAAAAAAAAAACAAAAAAAAAAACATTTCTGTGTGTCTGAGAAGAAAATCACCTCATTTAAGAAACCATCTTTAGACAATTTAACAAGGGCTACTTTTTGTGCCCAAATTCTTTAGAAACTATTTATCCAAGCAATAGTTGAAAATAATTATCCAACCACATGCTTACAAAGGGAGGCAAGATTTGTAAGGCAGATAATATCTTTCAAGTCTGTATAGCTGGAGAAAGCAGACAAGTTTTCAAGCATACAAGCCTTTCCCCAGCTCATTTTTTCTCTCATCTTTGTAAGATGGTGTAATAAAATAAACCATTTACATTCCAAAACTATCACAGCTACAACACTGATACTGATACTCAGAAAGCTGGAGACTGAAAAGGCACACTTCATATGGATGTAAGATGTCAGCTGAAATTTCTTATAGCAAAGTGGCGAGCAAAACCCCTATAATTTTACCAGCAAATATTTCTACAAAAGTGTTTGTGTTGAAGTTCTACCTTAAAGAACTTCCTGGTGACAATGAAAACCTTACAGGGTTTTTTAGTTTTATTTCATTTTTTTGACTGTTGATGTTAATAGGAATGTCCTGTTCAGAGAATTTCAATGCCAAGAAAAAAAAAAAAAAGTCAGGCAGAGGGGTGACTGGATGCTGTAGATTCCTCACAGTTATAAACGAAATACCGGAAAACACATCTGGGAGCCACATTGCTGAAGGCTGAACAAAATGAAGCTAATGATCTGAGAGGCAAAGCAGCACTGAGACTGAAGACAGAGAGAGCCCTGAATATGCAGTAGACCAGAAATGTGAAGCATCATGAAGCATCATCTCTCCATCTGCAGTTGAGAGATTCTAAATTTGCCAGAACTGCTTTCGATATAAATGTATCTGATCTTGTTTACTTCTACCAGACATGCAATGGAGGGAGGCAGCAAAATGCTGGAGAAAATTGTGGCTTTGCTTCTCAATACTCTCCTGTATCTTCCTCAACTTAATGCTAGGGCTTCTTGGGTGCCCGTCTAGCTCTTCCAATCAGAGGAAATAAACACAGGTAACAGGACCTGCTCAATAGCAACCTTCAAAGCCTTGGAAAACTCTGTAATACCTGGAGGCTGAACAATTCCTACATTTGAGGGATCACAGATCCTTCATTTAGGTATGTTTGGAGAACAAACCCTAACTGAATGCTTGGAAGTATCACCCATGAGTTTACTTTTTCCAGTGGCCTTGTGGATTGCAGAAGGGCTGCTGCTCACTGTGATGCTTACCTACATATGTGTAACTGATGTCAGTGATGGAAAAAATCATCCCTCATTTGTTCTTGGAAAATGTCTTACGTAGGTAATTTCCCTCTGCATGGGGTACTTATGCCTTCTTTTAAAGACCCTGTAAGATTGATTGTTCCTTTTATCTGTGGTCTGTTCTTCCTCAAATCTCCATGTCACTCATTTCACATGTGAACAGAGCCATGAAAGGAGGACACTGAAGTGGATCCTGTGTGGCTTCAGCTCAGCTGCACCCTTTGCACTGACATCCCTCACAACCCTCGCTGAGGCTCGCCCAGCTGTGCCTCTTGCTCTGTTTCTAAGGTCACACTAAGAACTGCAGACCCACCCCCTGCTCCACCCCAGCAGACCACCAGGGCCACCAAGCTGGCTGCCCTCAGTGCCACAGGAGCTGGTCAGGAGAGCAGCTCGTAGTGGTGTTGCTGCTGTCCCAAAAGGGCAGCTGCCATCCCTCATCTCACGAGGACATGAGTCCTCACAGTGCTCCACATCTCACTAGGGCAAGGTGGCTGCTCCTCCTGTGGGATCAGTGTGCCACGTCTTCCTTGTGCTTCCCAAGGAGCTCTCCAGGCAGGAGAGCAGGGCTTGCTCTGCACTGCTGCCTGCAGACTCAGTCTGGAAACCGTCTGTCCGCTCCGGCACACGCGGCACCGCTGGAGCAGCTCTGTCCCTCAGCAACTGGCTTGCACGAGAAGCTGCTGAAATCCTTAAAAAACTCCTTAAAAAAGGCTCCCTACACAAAACAAAGCACATCCAAACCGTGGAGCAAAACCCACATGTATCTACAGCTATCACTTAATTAATGGAAAAATCATTTAGCAAGCAACAAAGCAGAGACAGATTGACCAGTTGATTTCCACCAGGTACCAAGACAATTTTGTCAGTGGCTATTCTATCTGCAGAGTCAGATATCGGTTTTGTTTGGTTGAGTTTTATCCTTTTTGAAGTTCCTAGTAGAAGCAGCAGCTCCACAGAGCATGATCTCTCATTTTCTTACAGAGCTTTCCAGAACAATAAGGCCCCATGGACTACATCACTGGTGGAAAAAATAGCTTTAATTTAAAAAATATTGGGGTTTTTTTATTATTATTTTTTAAAAAAACAAATTGCCACTTCCAGGATACTTCAGTCAGCACTGCAGAAACACAGACAAATTAGAAGCCATGAGAAACCAAAGAAAATGTTAAGTAGCTGAAAAGGGGGTTTGGCTGGATAAAAAAATGGAAAGGAGTAGCTGTTGTGTGTACAGTTTAGCTGAGCAATGATGGAGGCCATATGTTAACTGGCTACAGGCATCTGTTAGAAATAGACAGCTAGCAGAGGAATAACAAGTTAGGAGAGTAAAAGAGCAACAGTTAGACATAATGACAACCCTAAGAAAGGCAAAATTTAGACTAAACCTCAATTTTTCTTTTTCCATAACAGGTCCTGGGACGTGGAATATTCCCAGGGTTCTGTATAAAAATACTTTTGCATACAGAGTTTTATTCCCTCTCAGTTTAAAGTCACTCATTCTGGAGGACAGTCTTGCACTGTTAATCTCAGCAGCCAGAGAGAGAGTTTCTATCCATAAGCATCACCTTCATGATAAAGGGCCTGTTGGCTACAGGGAATGTTATAAGAAGAAAAAATCGCTTCAAAATATTGTCTGTTGCTTATGTAAGATAAAACCAAAAGCAAAAAAGTGAGAAAAAAAACCCTAAACATTGGCCTGTTTATCAAACTGGCAAAGCTGAAGTAATTTTCTACATTTTCTGTCTTCTTTTTTAGTGCACAGTCCTTCTGGTTTTGGGTGGGGCTTTTTAACAAAATTAAAACTACAGCCCATTGTACCCCAAATGTCATGATATTTTAGCAACAGCATTAACCTGTCTGACTATTTTCCAGTGTCTCAGGACCCTTGAGCTGGTATCTCTTCTGTAACTGGTTAAGTAAAAACCAGGTGTGTATTCTCCTGGGTCATCTCAGTGGATGTATATTTAGGAATGACAATTTCTGGATGATATTCAAACATTCCTCTGGATCCATGTCATCTTGGCAAACAGTTTTAGATGCACACACTGACCTGTATCTCTTCATCTGCTCTGTGTTTTGCTCAGCCCTGTAACCACAGCCAGTATATGGATTTCATCACACAGAGGTGCCAAGTCTCTGCAGAATTAGAGAAGAGGAAAAGTGTGTGACTCACCCTGAAGAAGACCAGATGTAATGTTCCCATTACCTGTTACAGTGAACACATTACCATTTCAAAACTATCCTGATTTTTAGGGGTTGTACTGACAGCTTCATCACTTTTCATTATCATATGGAAGAATTGCTCCCCAAAATGTCTTTTTTCCTATGGTGGGTACACAGGGAAGCAGCCTCAGCAGGTTTCAGCTTGAGCCCACCTCTTAAGTTTATTCTTCAGCATCTAAATTATGGCAAGATTCCTCAAAGGGAATCTTCATGACTCCGTGAAGTTTAACCAAAATACTTAAAAACAAACCAATTGCTAAACATCAAAGCAGTTCCAGAATGTGCTAGAATTTCCCGAAGCACACAGAGACACACAGAAGTAAACCAAGCCTCTCCCCATAGTTATGCCTTTATGTTCAGCTTAAACCTAGGGCCAGGTGTAGGGGTGACTGTTCAAGCTGACTACTAATGCAGTTTATACATCTCCCTGTCTTTAAAAAAATCTGTCCTCCTTCCTCTGCACCCACCCAGAAGCTTCTCATATGGCCTGTGATGTGCCCAATTTGATATAATTTACTTATGACAGTACTAAGGAATGTTTCAGCGATCTCTTCCATGAGACCATCTTTTTTGTAAGCTTGTGTTTCCCCTTTCTTTTTGGCTTGAAAATGTAAAACAGAGGATACCATCCTTCAGTAGTTGCAGGCAAACCATCTGGTCCCCAAAACACAGCAGTTGAAGGCTTCAGTCATTTAAGAACTGCTGACAGTTTATATATAGCTTCCTTTAAAATAAATAGCCACAAGGACAAAGAGAAAAAGAGAAATGTGTCTATCGACTTATATACATGCATTTCATATGTGATCTAATATCTCATAAAGCTGACTCCAGTGCCTTACTCAAGAAAAAACAAATGAAAATGAATGGCTAAAACAAGTAGTGCAGAAACCCTTCAATCTGTAAGAAAGGAAACTGACAATACATTTAAAGCCTTCCGCCAGTATTTACAGAATTATCATCTGAACTTTCACAGATTGAAATCACGGAGTCCAGGTACATGAGCTGGTAATAATTATGTATTATTTAGCCTGGAATACTGTTTCTCTTGGTACTGTTACATGTTTGCAATAAACCAAAGATACTAATTTTCTATGAATTTGTGGACACACTTGAAAGTGACTTTGTCTGGCACACAGCAAATCTCCACTTTGTTTATGCTCGTGTCTAACCACTGCTGAGTCTGGGGCCACCAGCTTGTCCCTAGGCTGAGATCATAGGAATATTGCAGCTCACATCAAAGCCGACCAGAAGCAGGAGACAATCTGCACAATGACCTCATGTAAGAGAGGGTATGAGTTCAACAAACTTCATCTGATGTCTTTACATAGAGTGCCAGGCCATCTGAGCACAGATTGCAGCATTCCACCTTGCAGCTGCTTACCACAGTGTAACACACTGGGGAAATAAAAAAGAAAATAATCTTTTTCATTTATAACATCTACAAAAAAAACCATACAGGACTAGAATCAAAGACTCATGGAATCATTTGGGTTGGAAAAGACCTTTAAGGTCCTTGAGTCTAAAGTCATATGGTTCATACCTTATAGTTGGCCAAAGTGGCACCAAAAATTTTCTAGAGTTTAACCATACGTATCACTTTGGGATAAAGTGTATTTGGAGAATGAATAAGCCAGAAAAAAAAAATCCACAGACATTTTCCTCAGCCATTTTATTTTGTGGCGCTTATAATGTGGGATTAATATAGAACAGTCTGTTGCTGGCTCTGCCGATTTCATTTTGGGGTTGCAAGATATTGAATAGTGTCTGAGAGGGGCACAAGCCCCCTCAGCTTAGATTATCAGCAGTGGTTGGGTAAGGGGAGCTGGTGGGAGGGCACAGGGTGCAGTAATTGCCAGGTAAGCCCTGTTGCTAGTGAGGAAAAATTGCTTATGTGTGAAGGCTGTCCCCAGGGATACATTTGGACAACAGATAAGTGTTCTGTTGTGGCTGAGGACAAAAGGAGTTCCTGTTCTCCCGAAACCTCTGGTATGTTCTGGCAGAGGAATTTCAACTCCATCAAAACAATATTTCGGCATTTCTTCCACTCTAATTGAAAGAGAGACAAAAATGAGAGAAGACAGCAGAGCAGAAGCACAATCAAATTAAGTGTAATTTTAAAGGAAAGTAATGTTGGAACCTTTTCAAAGTTTGGAATACATTATCATAAATATGTAGTTGTGTAAAAATTAGTGTTCCGGGGTGTTCTGAAATAATGGCTAAAGCAATCATCCATGTATTACCTAAAGGCAGTATATTGGCTTTGTTAAATATGATGCCTCAAACTCTCCTTTATTAATACCCTAATTTTCTCATTTTTAAAACACATTTTCCAAATGTTCCTTGTCCAAGAAAACATTTCCCATGACAGATAATTGATTTCAGATTTAAAAACAAACAGAAACCCCAATGGCAACCAACATATCCACTGGAAAATCAGCCATTGTTAAGTCCCAGTGATCTCAATTATACTTGCAGATATCTGCAGTACTGTCCTCATGTCCTAGAAAAAGGATGTGAAAGTCTGACACAGGAGATTTGAAATAACCTGCACCAGAATTTCCTGGCAATTACTGTACTCGTGAAAAACTGCTTAAATTTAGTCAACCATCCACTCAGGGAAAGGAAGGGCTGGGGGTAAAGGAACTCCACAAGTGTCCTCTAGTTGTCACCAGGACACTCTGAAACAGATTTGACAGATATCAATTATGATTTTTAAAAATGAGGGAGGAAAATAAATCAACCAAACCGGCAAACCCACTCTTGTCCTAAAGTACACATGAACAAAGCTTACTGTTATAGGGCTTTTGTTCAGGCTGCAAATTCAAGCCCTCAAAAGCAAGGACATGGCACGGTCAGGGCTGTAGTTCTCAAAGACCAGAAAGAATTGGTGTTGCAGGGTAGTCCAAAGACTGTCAGTTTTGCCCCTTGGACTTGATTGCATTTGTTTGGAAGTGGGAAGACACTGACAAGGAGTCCAGTGCTGCAGGCAAGTTATTTAAAGCAAACTTTGAAAACCCCAGTTTCAAGGGTAGCTAAGCACTTACAGATGCTGACTTATGCCCCCTGACATTTTGAGTTATTAGACACTTCATCCATCTGGGTGTTCTGGAAAATCCAAGCAGATACTTAAGTACCTTCAAAAATCATATCTGAATGGAGTTCATATTAATTTTCTATAAATGATGTAGGTGACCAGCTCATTAAGGAAAACAAATTATAACTGCTTTCACTCAACTGGACAAAAAATATAATAAAATAAATTAAAGGGCTAATTGGAGGGGGGAAAATCATTAAAATTTTCTTATTTACTTGGTATATTGAAGGTCACTTTATTGAACAAATAAAATGTCTCTTAGGCACACTGTAAATTTTCAGTCAAACTTCCTTTTCTACTCAAAGGCAATGAACCAGACCACACAACTCTTTACAGAGAGTAATATAAAAAGATACAAAGCACCCCAAAAAAATTTAATCTTGTATTTTGTTTATATTTCTTATTCATGTTCAGCAAGAAAACCACTCAGGGACAATGTAGGGTCCAAACCACAAAATGTCATATAGAATTTTCCCAAGAAACTTAAATAAAGTCATTTCCTAGCTTTTCATTTGTTTGTTTGTTACCTATTAGCCATTTGTAAATCCTACTAGCATTCCTCTGTGGTAATAGAACAAGCCAAAAGAGAATATTGTCTGAAGAAACATTTTTATCCTAATGTCTGTCAGAAACATTGACAGCAGATATCTGGATTACTTTAATGGGAACATCCATCATGAACTTTTAACTTTTCTAGACCATTTGTAATTACCTGTATTTGTAAAAATCTTCCTATTGGTAAAATTAGGCCACAAAATACTTTTTCCTTTGCACCTAGACAAGAAAGGAACCCAATCTCACTTGGAGACTTGAAAGGAGGAAACAAAAGTTCTGTTGTTCTTCCTCTAACAGGCTCTCATTAGAGATATCTGTACCTACATTAGAGATATCTGCTACTATCCAGAAGTTTAGGAGTAACAGCACCTTTGGAACAGGGGATGTGGTACTTTCTCCAAATAGCTCTTTCATAAACCAAGAGTATCCACACTTACCTGACTGCATTATCCTAATGTCAGAGCCAAACCCACTGGTACCCACTCCACTGTCTTCAGCAGGCTTTGGAGAAGCTGCTAAATGAACAACTGATCTGTTCGAGTCTAATTCTTACATATGATTTTATTTTCTTTACCTCCCTAGTAACACAAATGAGCACCTTTAGATGATTAAGAGGAAAATTTGAGCTCTGGAAAACTCTTGGTCCTGCATTTAAAGCTACAAGATGAGATGTTCCTGTGACAGATGCTGGATGCAGGAGTTCTAAGCTGCTCACTCCACCAACATGTGCATACCCCTAACTCCTGAGACTGCCACCACCTTCACTGGAGAACTCCAAATGAAGATCTCTTAAACAAGACTTCAGCAGCCCCTACTTGGAAGCACAACAAATTATTAATCCAAGAGAGTGATAATTTTGCTTAAATCTGATTTTATCTCATCAGACATCTATAAGTGCAAGTAGATTGATAATGTGTGCTCTTCTCTCCTGTGTCAGAGATTTGAGCTGACAGTCCCATCACAGAAGATTTCCTGTCATTGTAACACTTCTTGTTACTATGTAAAGAAGCCAGGACTGCTAATGAAAACTACTTTTTTGGTACCATTTTCAATTATAAGAAGATTTGTGAAGGGGTTTTGGAGGTGTTGTGCTGATTCCTTGCCTCCATATTACCTCCCTCATTCGTCTTTTTATTTTGTCTTTCATCTCTTTTCTGATGCCCCACATCCCATCATGCCACAGTGCACTCATTAAATAAACCCCTAAATCTAGCTTTTGTCTAGCACTAATCCTTTTATTTCCTAAATCTTATTTAATCCAAAGGGCTTCCTTTCATCTCTTTAACTGTCAGTTGGATCACTACTGTTTCCTATCAACAGCTCCTGAAAATCCTGTACGGAGTTAAAAAGCTTTCAAGGGTTTCTATGATTCTCATTAGATTCTGCTCTCCCCAACACCTGCTAAAGACCATATTGCTGCTGCTCCTGCCCTTCTGCCTCCCCTCACCCTGACACAGCTCACAAGCAATAACCACGTTAGAAAGGGTTTCCCCACTTTTTCTGAAAAACTCTCTGCCCTAGTTTTACATTAGCAAGACTTGGCTGAACATGCATTGTTTAATACAGGGCAGATGTTTTTAGGTAGAACTGATCAAGGAGGGGGTTACAAGGAAAGCTTTCCCTGGCACCACAGGGAAAGGCTCTTGGTTGGTTTTTCATGCATTAAATCACTGTCCATATGAAAAGGTGTCGGCATTTCCGCCTTGTGCTCCTGTTTCTCCTTTTGATCCCTGAGTGGCCAGTGGAGCAAAACTAGTGGAAGAAGCAGCTTTCAAGAGTCTCCCCCTGTAAGGAGCACCCATTTGCTAACACCTAAGAGATGTCTGCTGCAATCTTGCCCTCCTACTGTAAGATACTTCAGAGTGAGTCCTGCCAGGTGAGAGGTTGAATAGAAATTCCAGTGAAAGGACACCCCAGTTCCCACACTGCCCATTTGCAGACCATGCATGCCAGCTCTTTGCTCCCAGCCTTCAGCAGCCCAGAGCATCTCCTCACACTGCCCTGTTCTGCAGCTCTCAAAGAGGCTGTACAAATGCCTTAGAAACTTTCTGCTCCTTGCAACCTCCCACGGTGCACATGACAACGGTGGAAGCCAAAGCCCAGAGCTGGTAAGTGTACAGAAACCATTCCCTCCAAAGGAAGGCAGAGCTTCTATTGCTGTGCCATGGTGGGAGGGGAACCCTTATCACACCACCCACCTGTCCTCCAGACACCCCCTTACCTCCTTTCAAATGCACTTGTTGATTTTAAACAGTCCAGAGGTGACCAGTCATTTTTACACCCTACTAGACAAATAGCCCAGAACATGAGATTTAGCGGATCAGATTTAATATAAAATGTGTGAGGTTTATTTCCATTTTCCCCCCCCAGGTAATGACTATGAACACCTGGTGAATGACACCAGGATCATTGTAGCAAGCTGTGAGCACCGTCATTCCCTACTGACACACCCCATGTACAGAGAAAAAGACCACTCAGAGCCACCATTGAGCAGCAAGAAATGATCTCTTAAACCCTTAAGTTCAGGCCTAGGATTTCATGCTGAATGCTGCCATGTGGACCCACTGTATGTAACCAGTTAAGCTGGCTAGATGGCTGCTGCAGTCCATAGCTGCTCTGGTTTGCACTCAGCAGCAAGTTGTTTGCTTCCTTTTGCACAATACAAACCTCATCTCTCTGCAGACATGCAGTAGCATGTCTGCCACCTCTGCACTACCATACTCATGTCTCAGGGTGGGTCCAAGCAAGTTTAGTCAAATTCTAGAGGCTTTTTTGAATGCTGAAATATTGTCTAAGAAGGCAATGGCAGGATGAATGGGACTGAAAAGAGCATGGGAACACAGTAACTGTAAATTTGTCCTCACTCGTCTCTTTCATATAATGTTTATTCAAAATCTTCTAATGTTTTTAATTAGATTTTGCTCATTGTGAGTTCTGTCTTTTACTCATGTAATAGTACTGTAATGAAGTTAACTAAGAGCTACAAAATTCAGAGCTGGATTTTTAAAAAGTCTTTCAAAACCACATATGTCTTGTACTGATGATTGAACAACCTGCCTCAGGATCCAGAATCCAACCTTTCCTCCAACTTGGGTACCAAATATCACTACCCACAAGGTCATCAACCACCCTTGCAACCCATTTCTTCAGTTTGGGTGTGATAACAGGACCCAACCCAGCCAACCCTCCCAGAGGCAATTTTCCAGCATGGTTCTGGAAATTGCAGTGAGCTGGGACTGACCACAATAACCATTGGGAGAAGACACGAGCTGCATAGATATGAGCTATGCTGCACCAGTTCCCCTCCATGCTGAGTACAGGGCTGGGTGACCAGGACCTGGCTGTCTCATTTACTTATTCAAGGACAGACGGAGAAAAGCAGAGAAAGAAGTTTCAGGTCTCCCCAGTCATTTATAATGCTACTTCATCATCATCCATCAAAAGGTATATGGTTTCAGCTACCAAATAAAAATATTTACTAATTAAAGGGGAGTTCTCTCAGAAAAAAAAAATCCATTTTTTTCCTGTGATATCTGTGAAAGCAAAAGCCAAAGGAAGAAGTACCCAGTGCAGCCAAAATCTCAAATTAACATCACTTGTTTAAAAACAAACAGCTGCTTTAGAGCCAAGCAACGTAAAGGATGTGGGGTGAGTGTAATTTGAGTGCAACAGCTTAAAGGTGAAGAACAAAGAGTCCTGCTGCCCTTTGAGCCTGAAGGAGGAGGTCTGCAGAAATGCTGCCGTGAAAGAAGGGCCACAACTGATCTGGGGGTTATGGAGGCGTGTGTTGCTACGAGACAGTCTTGGACTAAAAATCAGTAGCACTTGCACATATTTTTCATCTGACAGAAGGTTGAGAACCATAGACAATGTGAAGCAAATTATTTTCGAATTCATAACTATTTTATCATCTCCAGATTTGCCACGTTAACCTGAAGTGACATGAAAGAACAGAAATGTGTTAATATTGGGAATGTAGTATAGCTCCCACTCTCTAATGACACAGTACTTTCAGCAACAAGAGAGACAGCAGTATAGTCCATCAATTCTTCAAAGCTATCTGGAGACCAGTCTTAACTCAAGAGACCTGCCATGGTATGTATCTTGTAGGCTGCATCCAGCAAGATCCATCTCACATGCACACAAAACTTGCCAGCCTACCAGCACAGTTCCTCACACAAAGGAGCAGCAGTCACTTCCCCACACTTAACACAAAGTGAGCAGAAGTGCCAACAGTAGGAAGTGTAACTGGCAAACGATCCTTTGTCACCTGGGTAATTTTAATAGGGGCTGTGGTAGTATTTTTAAAACACACACAGGAAGGAAACATTAGACATAAAGCTCAAAATCTGCCTAAAACTTTAAAAAGTGTCATGTAATTGCCTAAATGCTTAGCTAAGGTTTCTCTGGCAGGTTTGCTACTTCTGCCATGGTTTGGTTCCAAAAACACACAGGCAAAAGCAGCACCTAGGCATATTCCACAAACAATACCAAGTTGGAAAGAAATGTAAAAGAAAATTCCCCAGATTCTCATTTTTCATCTGGCTTCACTTCAGAGTCTTTCATAACCTGAGATCATCCTTCTCCAGGAATTACATGACTTGCCCTTTACCAAAGCAGTTCTCAAATAGTAAATATGTTTTGTAAGAGAAAGCTGGAAGGGAAGCAAAATAATCACAGTTGGGTCTTGAATTTCTTTTTCATTTTTGATGAAAAATTCAAAATTATTTTCCCAACTCTTTTTTCCTAAATGAAGAAAAATGTTTCAGAGATCCAACTTGATGCTACTCAAGGAGCTACTTAGCAGTTTGCCCTGGGAATCTGTTTAGAGGGCTTCAGGGAACACAAGTGCTGCTCAGTTTAAAACAACCACCTTTTTAAAACACAGGAGCAGACAATCCCATTGTGTCCTAAGTCAAGAAAGCAGGGAAGATGACCAGCTTGGCTGAACAGGAAACTTTACTTGGAACGAAGAAGAAATTGTAGGTTTGCTGGAAGTGAGGTCAGACTTCACAGGAGGTTCACAGGTGGTCAATGGTTGCAAATCTTTTGGATGTGAGCAACACCTATTCATTACTGATGGTTTGTCTGGGACTTTTTTAGCTCCTCAAGCTCATTTTTAGAATTTTCTAAGCTGCTTCCTATGGAAAAACAAAGGAGTCTGAGAACAACAACACCCCATTAGAAAGAGTATCCATCTGTCTCAACATCGTGTCCAAGCTGGCCAACCACTTCTCTAAAGGAAGAGTGAATGAGCAGTGCAAGTCAAATATAGATGGTGGTGTTTTGTGGTAAACACAACATTTACTAAAAACAAGTTGTAAAAGTTTTCCATTGTAAACGTAATTTCTCTTGTAGAGTTCATAATTACTATGGCTGTCACCTTCATCATAAAATTATCATTCAGCCAGGGAACTGATGATTAAAGTAATCAACTTGCTGTAGTAATAAAAGAAGAAAAGCAGGAAGGGTAAATAATAACACAGAAATTATTAAAAAAACAGCCTTGTCACGGAGAAAATTAAATCCTTTCCATCACTCACACTGCCAACAAAATGTTTGTGTTTATCTCTTCCCACCCTTTGGGCTATCCTGGATATGGGGGATGACTTTGGTGAGGCACATAGGCAGCTGCAGCATTTTCCAGGGGCTACAGGACCATTTCAGAGACCCCTGAGAACAGGCTGAATCACAGCACTGTCTGTTTGACCAGCTCTCTCCCGAAGCATCTGGATGGAGCCCCAGACAAGAGATGCTCAGAAAAGGAATTGGCTGCTCGCCCTGCTGCAGATGAAGGATTCGAGCAGCACAGAGAGCACAGGGGAAGGGAGTGCATTATTTCCAGTGGAGAGAGAGATGCAGCCAAAAGATGCCCCAGATTTGAAGGAGCTTTATCAAAATACAGAATCAACACATTTACTTGTAAAAGGGTGGAAGAAAGACCAGGATAAATTGACGGGATTTTAAAAGGTCATCCCCAAATCTAATGGCTAAATCAAGCAAAATCAAGGCATAATTTCTTCTCTTGTGACATAATAATTCACAGAATTTATGGAGAGCCAAGTCTAAATCAAGAGAGTCAAGTCCAAACCAGTCCTAATTCCCCAACAGGATTATTCACTGTGCATTCACAGGTACACAGAGGGGAACAGATGGCATTTTCAGGGTTCCACTGATGTCTCTGTCAGTTTTTTAGATCCATTTTGCACAGGTGCAAACAGCACAAGGTAAAAAACAGTTTTGAACTGTTTCCAGTGCCACGGGGCATTGAGTTCTGATGTTACAATAAAACCTGGGGACACAGCAAGCAGGTATTAGATTGACCATGGGGTTCCTGCATGCAGGATCAAGCACCAGTTTAGCTGGAAGATGGAGGCAGGGGGTCAGTGCTGTAGGGAGGCTGTAACCCATGTGTTAGCATGCCCTGGAGCAGCCTGTTCACTCCCACATGGTGCAACTGATGTGCAGTCACCTGAAATTGCAATGGCATTGAGTGTATGCCAAGGGTGGATGCTGCCCTGACTGGCATGGGGACGAATCCCTACACTGCCATGGTCACAAAGGGTGTCTATGCTTCACCACATGAAGAGAAACAGAAATCTCTGCAGTCAGATGTTTTCCTTTCTCATGGAAGTAGTGGGTTGTAGCAACAAATCTCAGCTCTGAACTAGATCATGTGGAGAGGCAGGATGGCATATTCAGCTGCTCTCCCATCCCCTCCTCACAAAAGATAGCAAATTGCCTATTGTTCTTTATTTTCTTGCACTTCATTTTGAAAAAAGCCTTACAAACACTAATTTGGGTGTTTGCCAGAATGAGAGCACCCCTAACACTCAGAAATGGCACTAGAATAATTAGGCACAGGCAATCCTTTTTGCCTGTCTTTCACAGAAAGTGAAATAAACCGAAAAACTTGCATAGGCATGGACATTGAATATACCAAAGGTTCTTCTGTGCTCTGAGAAAGCCTAAAACATGCTGTTTCAGTGCTAATAGTTTTAGTTTTGGTAATCACCCAGACTTGAAATGGCCAAAAGCACTGGCCCAGGACAGCTCATGCCCTTGTTCTCCCTTTGACTCACAGCCTCTTGTGTTTGCTGCCAAACACTGATAATTCCCTCGCTGCAGACCACGGAGCCTTTGGGACCACAGGAGTAAAACAGTCAAGCCACCAGCTTTTCATAAGTGCTGCAGGAGAGAAGCAGAAAGTCCTCCTGGAACATGAGATAGGTGCAAGTATAAAGTAAAATAAACTGACCCTTTGAGCTTTACAGAGCATGAGACGCATTCCATGTGATCATCCTCACCAAAGGACAAGAGCGGAATCATGTGGAGTCTCCCTGTGACACAGCCACAGCTGTAACAAGGTGCTCCAGTCATGTTCTACAATATGGACTGCCAGTCCCCACCAAGCCACCGTGAGGAGCCAGCATCTGCAGCCCTGCTGGCTCTGAGCACCTGTGATTGTTAGTACAGACACTCCACACATTCCTTTTTCTGCTGGACAAAGCCTGGAATACACAATGGATGTGCAGGAAGTGGGTTATGCAGCAAGAGGGGTACTGCCATGAGGAAAGGAGGGTTCATTCCCCCACAAACCTGATTTTTGCCTAGCAGGCAAACAGGGCCAGATGCAAGGGGCTCAGCTGTTCCCCTTTGTTGCTCTCACACACACTAAGTCAGGGATACATGAGCACAACCCTGCCAGGACCTCAGGCAGCAGCAGGAGCACCAGCACTCCAGGTCTCCTCTCCTCCCTGCCGTGCACGTACTGGAGGTAGGAAAGTTGTTCTTGGCAGAAATTCAGCGGGCATCTGTGCCTGCTAAGGTCTTCATTGCAGAAGAGGTGAGAGAGCTCCTGGGAGTCACTCAGGATTCTGGTAAACAGCAAACTTTTGCAACATGAGATTTAGCAGCACCTCAGAGAACTTAAAACAACTCCATGTCTAAATATTTGCTCCACCATTCAGTGAAGGTCCTACAGTCTTTGCATTCACAGAGAACAGGGCTGAAGTGGATCCAGCTCAGGTAGACACATTCCCACACACGTGTCCCAATCCATCTGTGATTTTTGTCAGTGCCACTGCAGTCACAGACAGCAATGGAATGATTCCTGCCAGGACACTTTATTGACACAGATGTCTTACATATTTTTGTGTCCACTGCAGGAGACAGCAGTGGCTTAGGCTCTGCAATTGCACACCACCTGCAGCTGGTCGGTACAGC
Source organism: Cisticola juncidis (assembly GCA_013400215.1). NCBI lineage: Eukaryota > Metazoa > Chordata > Aves > Passeriformes > Cisticolidae > Cisticola > Cisticola juncidis. The sequence continues at coordinate 709,087 of VXBR01002800.1, read as the reverse complement.
AGAGAAAACCCTACCTGTTAGAAAAAGTCAATTTTCAAGTCCTGCAGTCAGCATATGGGGCTTAAGGGGTCTGTGTAAACCTCTGAAATCCAGTCCTTTTCCATGAATCCTTTTTCTGAGACCCTTGGAAAGGCAGCACGAAAGAGAGACATAGTCAAGTACTGTTACAGAAACCATGAGACCAAAGACCAGATTTCCAAAACAACAAAATCTAGAAAACAATATCAGGTAGATAAATAAATATGTAAAATATTTACCAGTATCTGAGTTTGACACTCTCACAAAACCCCCATTTTCTCATTTTCCTGGTGCCCCTCCTTCCCCTGGCACCAGAACTTGGCCCCTCTGGCCACAGGTTGTCCAGGCTCAGTTGGAGGATACCCCTTCATACCCCTCAGGTTTCTTAAGCTGAATAAAACCCACAGGTGTAGAATTCGTGTAAATGGCATAAAAAATCAAAAGCTGACCTGAATTCTAGACGAGGAAACCAAGTCTGTGGGGCTTTGCTTCGGAGAAGCCATAGAAAAGAAAATATAGGCAGGAGGCTTTTCAGAAAAGGTTTTTCCAGAAAGTTTATTACAATTTGAGTTTGCAGTTGGGAAGTCACAGCTAAAAAAAAGGACCTCAATCTCAAAATATCAGTGTTTGTTTACAGAGTAAAATGGACAAATATTTTCCCCCATCAGCATAAATTAATAGCATATGTCCTGCAAGAAGAGGGTGTATCTGAGAAGAACAGTGGTTTTATCTTCCACATATTCTTTCTCTTTCCCCTTACAAGAGAAACTTTATTGACCTAGAATCTTCCAAATTTTGAGCTCTGGTGCATCCCTCTCCTTGCAGGATGTTCAGAGAAAGACTTCAGCACTGATACACATGTACAGCTGTCACATTCATAGGCACACATTAGCCACCTCTGTGCCTTTACTGCTTTGGGCACTGAAACCTTTGATGCAGCCTCCAGCAACACCACAAAACTTCCTGACTTTCACCACCATGGAACATTGGGACACTCACAAAGATTCTGTGTGCCATTCCTGACCTGAAGCCCACTGAATCCAGCATTCTGCCATATCCCTCTGAGGCAGAGAAAGGACAGGACTTTGAAGCTCACTGGGGAGGGGGAGAAACTCTGGGGGAGATGACAAACAACCAAGACTTCCTGTCTGTGGAAAGGGAACTGGATGGGTCACCTCTGGCAGTTCCCATGGCAGCAGCACTGCAGAGGGAAGAAGGCAATAGATTTCAGGTAAATAGATTTCAGGCTATTCACATCTTCAAGCAAAAACCTTGAATTTTATTTCATACCTTGATAAGGCACACCAAAACCTCGGGAACTGATGTCATGCAAAGCTCCAAACAGACTGAAGACACATATGCTGTTAAAGATAGAAATGTGCTCAGTTTTAAGATTATATTCATTTTGGGATGTCAGGGTATGTGGGAACAGCAACAAATAACCTACAATGAAGGTAACTGATGCTTTAAAATAGTATTATTTCTAATATTGGTTTGTGGGGTTTTTTTTCAAAGAAACAATGCTTTTCTTAGCAAACTGCTTCTTTGTGAGTTTTTACAGGAGTGGAAGGAAAGCCACTGGACCACATCCCACCACCCTTTGGGATGGTGCAGGATGACAAGTATTGTACCTGAAGGCCCAGAGTAAGGGAAGGCTTCACAATCTCTTCCTTCTATTGTAACTCACAGCATCAGAGAGCTCCTCACCAACTGCTGCTGACCCTGCAGACTGCAGGAGCTCTTAGTGCAGCTGAGCACTGGTGACTCCTGGATCCCTTCCCAGAAAACTCTTCCTCTAGAAAAACAAGTTCTTCAGATTAAAGAGAAATATTTAGATACACAGCAGGACCCGAGATATAAAAAGCTGGCCCGGCCAAGAGGAGACTAGAGGTCCTGTTTCAGGTACCAGAGCACTCAGTGACATTGGCAAGAACAAAGGCTAGCACAGAAAGTCAAAACTTCCTTGCTGAGCTTGGATAACTTAGGTTTACATGGATTTATAATTTCAAATGAATTTTTGCATGGGTATGTAAGTTTTAGAAGCAGACAGTGTTCAAACAAGCTAAACTACTCCAAGGTACTCTTGCTTTCCTTTCACATATCATATCATATTATTTCATCGTCATGAAACTGTAAAGAAAAAGATGCTACCATCTTTTCAGTATATGAAGTTTTTAAACAGGACACAAAAACATCAAAGCAGCAAAATGAAAACATTTCTAAGGTTTTGTTGAATTCAAATCAAATCAACTTCAGCAGCTGACAGTGGGATGTCTTTGTTCTGCCCTGTTAGGATGTAAAGTGAGTGTCATTCTCTGCACTCATTTCCTTACAGGGCCAATCCAACAGCAAGATTTTCAAATGTGTAAATGCAGCCTCCACAAGCCCTTCCATCCAGCTGCAAACCTCATCATTATTTCCTGCTGTTCTTCAGGCAAACCAACTGCAAATGCTGAACAGGCATATTTGTTTAGGCTGTATCCACTGCCCAATAGCTCAGAAAAAAGCTATTGAGAAAATTTATGCCAATGGAAGCAAGTTGGAAGGCCAGTGGACCCCTCAGAAGACCCATCAGAGCTGTCAGCAGGTAAGAGATGCACAAAAGAGTCAGGAGTAATATTGAGGGTAATAATGAAATTAATTTTTGCAAGATTTTCAAATAGAGAAGATGGCTGGACCTGTGACAGAGTGGAAGAGAAATAATCATAGGACAAGATCAGTGCAAGGAAAAATGATCTTCACTTTGAAATGGGGCCCTAGCCCTGATAAGCAGGTTTTCTCCTATACATATAAGATATGAGAAATAGTAACCATTTCAAGATATAAAGGGAAAAAGTGGTGTCCTTGTTTACTGTATCACTGAAGAAATTTATGCATCCTGGCATTTTGCAATTAAAAAATAATAATTTTGGGGTGAAAATTAAACCAACTAAAAGCATGGTTCAATTTATCAGCAACTTTAGCTCAGAAGAAAAAAACAAAATACATTCTGGGCAGGAGAACAAACAAATCTTTTAAAGGGAATTGCTTCTCTAGTTATACATTCATGCATTAAGAATACACTATCATTATATCAGGGATCCAAAAGCCAAATTTCATTAATTTCATGAATTTGTGAAGTGGTTGATTTCTCTAGAACTACTCCTATCTCTTTTTGCCAATATCTCCTCTTGCTCAGTTACCATTCTTTTTCACTACTTGCTGATTGGGTTCTTAAAAAACCCCAAGCCAATAAAGTATCTCCTAGCTATGAATAAAGGGCAGAATTTTCCAAAGATATTAACTCCTCCTCTGCCCTCTCCTGCAGAAATATTATGTAAAGAAACCCAGAGCTAGGACTGGTGGGAAGCATCCAGTCTTGAGCAGCTTTGTGGTGGGGCCCCAACTGACGTCAGTCTCACAGCTCAGGTCCTCAGCAGGGTGGGATCTTCCCTGTCCCAGTCTATCCCTTCCCTCTCCAACCCATGGCCAAGCCAGGCAGGATCTACAGTTCCAGGAGGCCAGATGGCTGTTCAAACCACCAAAAAAAATCAAAAATCCCCTCTCAGAAGAAAAAAACAACCAGCCAAAGAGTCTTTGCATCCCACAAGGGCCCAACGGCCACCTCTCCCCTGCCCCACGTCTGTCCTGACGTGGGTCCCCCTGCAAACCCCACCCCTGGTGCCTCCTCTCCCACTCTCCTCATTCAGGGAATCTGAGACAAGGGGAGGTTTGAGTGTGGAGCAATTGTTTATATCTTTGTGCAGGGAAAATCTGGGATTATTTATGGAAATTCAGATGTTGCTAAATAACAGATGCTCTTCTGACAAGGAAAACTTCTTTTGTTTTGGGGAGAGGGAGGGTTGGAGGGGATTATTTTTAAGACAGTTTGGAAAAGAGCTGAATGTTTGCTCTGGAATATAGAGGAATGTCACTGAAATAAAACAAAGGTTTCTTGGAGTGTGTATTTCATGCAATACCTAATGTTGCTGAACTTCGTGGCATCTGAGAAAAACATGACACAAAACAAGCTCTCCTTCTTCATTGCCAAAGAATAAACAAAAAACAACTAAGTCTTCATAACAGTTTGGTGTTCTGTGCCCTGTAGAGAAAACATTCTCCCTTTCATGCTATTGCTCTGCTAAGTGTGGCAGAGGAAAGGGATGTACACAAAATAAGCAAAGAATTAAAACGACACTGAAATCACAAACTACACATTAAAATCTTAAACAATAAAAATGCAGAGTTCAGCAGAATATGGGAACTCCAGCTAATTCTCCAGCTCAGCCATAGCAACTTGTCCCCTGCATGATCAGCACAGCTCTTCTCCAAGTTTGCTCTATAAACACGTATTCACAGATCTTATTTTGTTGGTTTTTTTCATAGTGGAGGCTTCAGACAAATCTCTTCCAATTAGACACCACATTTCACCCTGGTATGATTAAGAAGACTTCATATTTTGCTGATTTTACTACAAATGTCCTCTTTCTTTTATATTATACTCCTAGAAATTGTCCCCCATTAAAAGATTCTTTGAAGCATGTGAAAAATTCTCAATTTTTAACTCAAACTTTTAACTTAAAATGTTGCTTTTTCTTGTAAATACAATACATTAGACCAAATCATTTCCTGCTGGAAAGAATTCATAGCTTTTTTTCCCCAGAATTTAACAGTGCAGCAGTGTGAGCTGCCATTGCAACAAACAACATATCCAGAACAAACCTCAGTAATGAAAATAAGCTGAACTGTGACACATTTTAAAGATATTCTAGATGACAAAATCACAATATTATGTTTTATCAGAAGTGTTTCTAGAAATATTGGGTAATTTTGGAACTAACTGTGAGATTCTCAGGCAGCCAGCACAGGCACCTAAGTGTTCTCATCCCTTCTATTGCTCCAAGGGTAGAAATTCAAGACATTGGCTTCCCTAGAAAGGTTCATTACCAGGGAATGAGCTTCAGGACTTGATAGTGGGATCTGCACAGGAACACACAGGAAAAAAGAGAATTTAAAGGAGTCAGAAATAAAGAGGAAAAGCCCACACAATCTATGCCCTTTTCAGGGCCAAAAATGCCCCAACCAATAGGACTGCTACACTGATGGTTTAACAGAGCACATCAGCAGCCTCTGATTAAACCAGCCCTGTTGTGGGGCTTGGTTTTAGGGTTTTTTCCTTACAAATCATGATGCTCATCACACACCCCATTTAATCTTGTACCACAATCATCATGTCCTTGCCACTCATTCCAGCAGTGCAGGACACAACCCAGGACAAGAGGCTAAATTACTCAGACTTTGTGGCAGTGACTATAGAAGAAACGCAATAGGGGATGATTCTCCTCAGCATTGCCATCTGTAAAAGTCACAGGGCTGCTTTTAGAACAAAATATAAATTCAAGAGGTTTTTCTTCTACGAGTTTCTCAATGTTTCCACAGTGGGTGCCATGTAAAGGTACAGGCTTCATCTGGTAGGGGTGATGGCTTTGCAAGGTAAAGATTTGGGGAAATATCATGTAGCTACATCTGTCAAAATAAAAAGTGACACACAGAAACAACAGCTTACACTCTCCCATTCATTCTAAAGAGGCTGAAGCACGAACACCTCTAAATTTAAACTTTGTCAGAATCCAAAGTACACCAGGATATTTCTGTACTTAAACTAGAAGGTAGCAAGTATTAGGTGAAAAAAGCCACACCAAAGCTACTTAAACCACACTGAGATGATCCAAGGCCTGTTTTCAGGAATCAGTCACATTACAGTGGGATGATAAACACAGCTCCTGGGATTTGCAGTTAGTCTGTCTCTTATGTCCATCCTGGTTCACTTGAAGTCTCAGTACAATGCAGGTTCTTAAAATATCTGCTGGTTATAGGAAAAGAAATGGTACCAGCTCTTGTAGGCATATTGTTTTCTGCTAACATGTACTGTCCTAGTCCCAGAAAATGTTCACTGATTGTAGTAAACACACTCTGATTGCTGAAAAAAAATATTCTTAAATTAAAATACAATAGGTGTATTAAGAAATCTCTCCTAGTAGCAACAAATGAGGAACACCAAATTCTGCCAGCTCTTACATATGCACTTCATTGTAAACTCATCAATAATCCCAAATTAAGCTCATGCAGAAGTGTTGAAAGGATTGGGGCCATCAGAGAGTCATCCTGCTAGCACTGACAACATAAGTAGTGTGCTAGCTTCAACTAGGCTACTCAGAGTTGTAAGATGGACCTCAGGCATGAGGAAACTGCAGCACCAGACCCCATTTGGGGGACACTGGATACTTACACCCTTACAGCTAACATGTGTCTCCCAAGTGGTGTCCTTGGCACTTCCTCAGCAAGCATGCAAGTTCATGTATAGCTTCAAGATTTCAATTTATCTTGATTCTATTAAGACAAACCACAGACTCAGTTTTTAGACCAGACATGTTTTTTAGTGCACAAGTACTGCATATACAATACTTTTCAACTTGAGAGTGATAGGACTTTTCTTTAAAGTAAGTGTTTTCCATGTAAATACACAGTGTTAGAACAAATCACCACTTTCAATACAGCTCATTTTAATAAGGAACAAGCTAAAATGTATTGAGTTTAATAGCAAGATAAAATGTACTGAGTATAATAGCGTGATAGCACCTTAAATGCAGAACATTGAATAGTTTCCATCTCTGTAGGCTAATTGGTCTAGATGAGAGCAGAGGCAAGTAGAAACCAATTTGCAGCAGGAGGAAGAAATGGTTACATTCACTGAATTCAGAATGAGATATGTATTTAGATTAAGATATCTAATAAAAAATAATTTGGATTAATCAGACAAATATTCCATTTTGAGACTAAATGTAATTACCCTTTTGCTATAAACCTGTTATACACCAGTCTAAAAATGGGAATCTCTTAATTGTGCTGAGCTAAAAAATAAGCATTAAAAAATTAAGAGGGGACATTTTAAGATGTTTTTGCTTTTAAACTGAGTATGAAGCAATAGCAGACTGGTTTCATATTCCAAAAGTATTAAATTTATTGCTTTTCTTCCCTTAAATCCACTTAAATATTCAAGTATTTGTATGAAGGGTACTGTTTTTATTTAGTACACTGCCATGTGGCTGGTGACATGTGTATCTACTTAGTCCAAGATGACATTTTGTATTGTTATGGGATGAGAAAAACCAAACAGACACCTCTTAGATCTTCGTCCCTTACTGTAAGAGAAAAATCCCATAAGAGCCATCAAAGCACAATGCAGACTTAAAATAGCAAATTAGTAATCAAAACTACCCAACACATTCATCTTCAAAATAATCGCTGAATGCGGAGCCTGCCTCTCCCTGCAGAGACAAGGGATCGAGGGTTGATGATGATGGAAGGCTTGGGAATACGAATCAAGTGCAAATTTGTGAAGGAAGCAAGCAAGGGTAGGCTGCCCAGTCACAGAGCCAAGCTCTTTGCTCTCTGTCCAAGTGCTTGCATGAGAACACTTCCAAGGAAACTCTACCTATAGAATTAGGATTCTGAGAAGAAATATGTGTAGTATTGCATTAAAAAGGTGGGTTTGCTAATTAATAGGAACACACAGCTCAAATGAATTTTCATCCACAAGAGGTCCATCCCATGGGAAACACCATTACACTTGTTAGCCACATTTTGCAATGCATTCTTCGAACAGGATGAGATTTTCAAGAACATTTATGACTCAGCTGATCCCACTGTAACACTGGAAAATAATTTCTGGTTCCTTACATACAGACAGTTCTGTTCCAATTAAGAAAAAAGGACTTCCAACATCTTCATGAGTGTGTCAGAGAATAAGAACAGTCAGATATCCAAGGATCCCAGCAGCAGATTTTAAATAAACAATCCCAGTCCACTTTACATATGACTGACAGTGAATTTTCCTCTCCTTTTAACCAGTGCTGCCACAGAAGCATTATTATGCAAAAATGACAACCGTGCACCCCACTGAAGAACAAAATCAGCAGGATAAGAGTGTTATTTCCTAGACTAAAGAGCCCAGGTTTGTATGAAGAGAACCAAAACACAGAATAAATGTAGCAGAATAGGCAGGCAGAAGCAAATGGCAGCACATAAATCAGAGATTCAACATGGACCCTCATGGTAGAGATTAGTTTCAAGCATCTGTCAGCCTCTCACTGAGGAACCTTGTCATCATTATGCATCCAAGATAATGGAAGAGCTGCAGACTGACAGATTTGCTCCCCTTGCGAGGCGTGACTGGCAAAGGATGCTTGAAGAGTCAGGAAATGCAGAAGATGGAGGTTGCCTTTTTGGGAGAGCTAAGATGGGTGTTTAATTCTTTTTTTGGACTGTGGAAGAGCTGAACACATGGCAGGAGAAGCAGAGCACTGCTAAGTCACAAGGAGCCTTGTGACCTTGGAGCACGTGCTGGCTGTGGGGAGAAGGTCATTGAGTGATTCCCACAAGCAAGAAGGTCAGGGTGAAGAGCAAGGGGGCAGTAGCAAATTTCAAAAGAATAACGCAAAAGCAATGCAGTTTTTTCCCCCTAAAATGGTGCTGCAGTAACAATCAATCCACACATTTTTCAGACAAACAGGCACACTTCACACATATTTGCCAGATACCTTTGTCTTCTCTGTGTCTCCCGGCCCTACCTACATATGTCTAAGTCAGCTAAGTCAGATTTAGGCTTCTCTTTGCATCACATCCCAAAACCAATATGTGCTTGTTCTGAAGAAATAATAGACCTCCCTCGAGGAGCCATTTATCCTGTGAACCCTCATGGTTTGCTAAGGATCCAAATTTACTTTTCCTCTTAGTAAAACCTAGTATAATGCAAAAACTCATCCTTCTCTTTAGCCCAAGGACTCCGTCTCTAATCACAAACATCTGGTTTTAAGGCATTTTGGCTGCTACTTTGTACTGAACTGAACAGGTTTGGTAAAGCCATAAGTACTATTAAAACCACCCCTACCAGCTTGCTTGAATTTCTCTTTAGAGCCTTTAACTGGAGTCTTTGGTTTTCCTCTTAAGTTAGCTGTTGGTTTCATACACTTTTGTCTAGAAGACACTCTTCCTGAACCCAAATGACCACTCTGTTTCTACTTGCTTCCCTAACTTCCAGCTCAGAGCATCACTAATCTTTCCCATGAGCATCCAGGTTTTAGGACCTTGCAATGAGGCTAATCTACCTTGCAGGCATCTCCAGCTCTGACGTAACTCAGCCCAAGGTGTATTCTTTGAAGGCCTTCTTAATAAATGTTTAGTTTATTCCTTTAACACTGTCTAGCCTTTGTTCTAGGTAGCCTCTCAAGGCATCACAGTAGAGAAGGGTTTGTGGTCTATTTTACCATGGAGCAAAGAGCCTTAGAAAGTCTGGGTAGACCTGTCACTATAAATGAAGGTGAAGGGGGATCAAAGGATTTACTGGATGGATCTGTCATGAGATGTAAAGAAGAGAAAAAAACAGGAAGCAAATAATTCACAGAAGTGCTGGCAGTGCCTGCAATGGCCCTGGGCACAGAGATCACTCAGGGATGAAAAAAAATTATGGGGCTAGAAGAGAAATAATGTGTATTAGTGCATGGGTGGCGTACAGAAAGATGGAAAGGACCCTTCTTCTACTAGCCAGCTTTGTGAAATTGGTCTGCCACTATCTGGCAACCCACTGTTGGGTTTGGTTGCTACAGCCAAGATTCCTCCAGGATTTATAGCGAGGCTGCTATAAACAATGCTTTTCCTCTAAAACCCGTATAAACGAGCCATCCACTAACACTCCCTTGTTCCCAAAAACTGTACACTGTGAAATGGCACGTGAGTTCTGAAATGTTATTCATATTCAAAAGCATACAGTGTTGTTCTGTCTTTTCCATTTCAACTTCATTCTATGACCTGAAATCGGATTCGCCTGTGCCAGGGCAAGTTAGAGCTGACTCAAGCCCAGAGACTTTTGTTTGCACACAGGACAATGGCAATTCTTACCACAAGGAGAAAATATCTACAGCCCCTGGAAATCTAGCACAGCAAGAGCATTTTGAGATATTAAAATCTGATATTGCTGCTCTGTAAGAACTGTACTACAGTCCTATAGCTGTTCTACGTCATTTATTGATTCTGTTAATAAATGTTGATTTGTAGCCACGTCCTCATCAGACAACAGCTATATGAGCAACTGTGCCTGATGACTTAAAATAAAGAAGATTAATACAGCACTGTTTCTCTAAATGCACATCTAATTGAAACAGAACTGAAAGAGAAAATTCCTTTTTATGTTAAGGTCAAAGAAAGATTATGCTGGTTTTTGCAATATCCTCATATCTGGAGGAGGAACCTTTTTTTTTTCCCCTGACTGTTGATACTCAATGTTAGGCTAGTCAGAAATCCTTCACTAAATGGCAAATGTTAGAGGTTTCTTCAGTCAGCTCTCTTGTTTAACACATCAACCAGCAATCAACGTTTTGTGAGCCCTCAAATACTGCTTGCAGTCTCTGAGGAACCAGGAATTCCCTGGGTCCTTCTTCAGATGATCAAACAGGCAAGAACAACGTCCTGGTCTGTAGCTAAACCACAAGCACTGTGTGTCATGTGCAGATCAGTCAGAAGATGCCACACAACTGTGACATACTTCAGCATTAAAATGCATTTTGTACCCGGCTCATATGATGTTTTTCAAGATTATACTCTTTCTGTGAACTCCAACAACTTTTAAGCTAGACTTGTAGGCATATTTAACTAAAGCAGCTGTCTTCTAAAGATACCCATTTAACTCCAGAAATAGAATCATCAGTGCAGTAATAGAGGGCTATATTAAGAGCTAGTCATGATTTATAAAACAGTAGAACCACAGTGAAAACAGTCCCAAAAGGGACCTCAGGAGATAATCAGGCTCACCTTCTGTCTGCAAGACCTCACTGCCATTTCTTACTCATGTTTGTCAGAGTTATTCTTACTCCAGACTTAGCCTAGAGCTCCCTAGCCAATTACCACCAGTATCCCATTGTCCTTTCAGCAAGAAGTTTTTTCTAGTATCTGCCCTGTACCTTTTTGCTGCAGTTTTAAAACCTTTGTAGATCACCCTTATTTACTAGAGACCCGGAGAAAGAGTTACTCCTTTTTCTTTTACACTAGTCAAACAAACTGTAATCCCAACTTCCCTCAGTCTCCATTTCCTTAAACTAAGTAACCCCAATATTCAAACTTTTTTTTCCCTTGGTTCCTCTATTATAGTATTTTCTCAGCCATTTTAATTTTTTTGAACCTCTTTCATTTTTGTTCAGTTGAAATGCCCCAAGTAAGACACTGCACTCCAGCTGCATCCTACCCATTTTGGAACAGAGCAGGAACTTTCTTCACACATCTTGCAGGCAAAATCTAGTTTACAAATCAAACCACATCTTTTTTCAAAAAACATGGCAATCACAACTTTCTATTCAAATCATGACACAAAGCAATCCTTAGATACTTTTCAGCAAGAACTGTTGTTTTTTTCCTGTTTGTGTAGCTCTTGCTTAACTATACTACCCCAGATTTGTAATACCAAATACTACTGTACTGAATTTGAAACTAATGAACTCAATCCCATTTCCTCAGGCCATTTCTCTAAACTCATTCTCCAAGCATCCCCTTGGTTAACCCAATCACTCCTTTACTTTCCTTCCTTCAATCAGAACTACACTTCTACAGACTTACTCATTCAAAAGTCATGACAGAGATCTCTCAGGCACAAATCACAGTTAGGCAAAACACAAATGAAGAAAAATGAATGAGAAGGAAGATCAGAAACCTTAATAGCTGGCTGTCGGAGTCCAGGATATCCCTCTGGCAGCCCTGGAGGGTTTGGAGACTGTACAGGGGGGTCTGGGACCTGTACAGGGGGGTCAGCCAGACTCACACAGAGCCCAGGAGGACACTGATTCTGATTCCTGTTCATGGGAGTGAATACTCACATGTAAGAAGAATCACAAATCCTAAGAATTTAAAAAGAAATAGTAGTTAGTTTGTTATAGAATATAAATATAGAAATTAAGATTCTTAGTATATGGGGCTGAAGGGACAAGATGGAGGAATTGGGGAGTGGCCCCTGGCCTCCTTGTTCTTGCTCTCATCCCCCATCTTTTCCTGACTTGGACTTTAGAGATTGGTTTAGAATAGAATCAACATGTTAGTGTAGGCAGTAGGTATTGGCAAAATTTTGTAAATAAAAAATACATCTTGGACAGTGGTTGGGTCGGAGATACCGTACTGAAGGTGCGGGGATCTCTGATCCGCCCAGTCCTGCCGTGTGTCCTGCTTTGCTGGGGACGCCTTGCAAAGCTGAACAAGAACTGATAGATAATACAGAATAAACAACTCTGATAACACGAACTGCTGGACTCAACTTGTCATCTCTGGCTTCGGTGTGAAACACCTAGGGCAAAGAGAAGACTGAAAACCTTATTACCTTGGGGAACAGCAACCCCAGGGAAATCCCCAGGGAACAGCAACCCTGGGGGAAGATCCCACTGCCTTGGGGAACAGCCGCCCCGAGGAGAATCTCAGGGAAAAACAACCCCAAGAGCTGGCCTGTTTGACCAACCCACACTCCTGACAAATGTCTGTTAACATGGATTATGACGTGCTAGGTAGGAAAAGAAGATATAAAATGCTCAATAGTAAGTGTCATTTACAGAGACAACAGAGGTGGAAAACCTATCCATCTTTAGGAAGAATAAGGAAAGAAAAATCCTATCTCTAGATTACAATGAAGAAAAGCCTTTTTTTTCCCCCTAAAAGTCTTGTGATCCTGAAGAAGTTAAAACCAGAAAATTTGACTCCATAATCTGTTGTCAATATGACCACTCAAGCACGTATGAAAACCAGGAAGCTGATAAAGATATTCATGATTTTATCCCTGATACAAGTGTTCTTGCATATAGCTGCACATGGAAAAAGAGTAAATTAACCAGTTTAATTATCTGGGCCATGTCAAAGACAGATATGAAAGCAATAAGAGGACCTTTTTGATTTTAATCATAGCTCAGCTACCATCAGAGCTGTTGCTCTCAGCCATGTCAGAAAAACTTGAGGCACTAACTGTGCAAAAGCCTGTGATCCCATGACTCTGAATAGGGTCTTTCTCAAACCTGGTCACTTGACAGGAGGTATCTGTACAGATCAAGCTAAAAGCAAAAGTCAGGCCTGTCAGCAGTTTTAAACTACACTAATGATACATGAGCTCACTTTTTGGTTCCTCCTTGTCCGGATTCAAGGTCCTCTTGAAACTGTTCCCAGTGCTGGGGATTTAAGACATCTTTGCCTATGCTACCAGTGCTTATACTCTGGCCTCTCTCACAGTGCTAAAGTTAACATTTCTCTCTCCTCCATCTGTTTAAACTTTAGGAATTGTAAAAGCTTTCTGACTCCTACTGCCTTTCCAAGTTTGGTTGAAAAAGGCTGATGGGTTCGAAGAGGGTGGGAATATTAAAGGAATGTACAGGAGGACACACAGCTCTCCTGGCGACACAGATAACAGGGCTGATGAGTGCTTTCTGAGCTGTGTCACACTCAGCTTTGCTGATATCAGGCAGAAGTCTGCTGAAGGATGTGTCTCCCAGGCTCCACAAACAATGTCTTCCTATTCAGTCTTTATTTTGTTTATCATAAAAGGTTTGCACGGAATTAGAGAGTTGTTAAGTTTCAGTTTAATAAGTATATGCCTACATATGAATTATAATAGGAATACTCAATGTAGTGAGCCTCTCAAAGTCCACTCCTAAGACCAGAATTCACTTGTCTACTTGTGGTTTCTGCACTGGGGCAGGATTATTCTGCTTTGAGATTCTGTGGTTATTTGCCTTTTTGTTCTATTTGCCATCTAATTCAAAACAAGGCATACTAAGTCTACATTTTTGGCAAATACCAGACAGAGAACTTTGTCTATAAGAAAAGAGAAATAATAATTTTTAAAATTAAAAGCCATTGAACAGCAGATCTTCATCCACAGTTTTAAAATACACTTTGAAGTCCACACAGACATTAAAGGCACAGAAGAAAGAGGAAAACTGGGGGTATAACGGAAGATGGGTTTACCAAGAGTTGAACTTTTCAGAATAATAGGTTTTCAGACAAGATAAATGAACCATATATTCCTATATCTGGACTTCATTAAAGTTCTTTCTACAGTGTCATATGGGAAAAGACTATGATGTACAAAATGGGAATTGAATTCAACAATTGTAAGATGGTAACAAAGTAATGACAGAGAAAGATGTGCTGACAGAAAAACAATTGGTCTGAGGGGGGAGGTTTCCTTGGAGTTCTTCAAGAAACTATATATTTTTCTCATGCCCTTGACTTAAAAATCATAATCAGGATCAAGAGAACAGAGTGTCATACAATGGGTCACCCCCAAACTGAACTGTGCGCCACCTGCAGTGTACATAATTCAGTAGCTGTGTCCTGGAGTGCTGCCAGAAGCTGCCACTGGCAGTGAGGGCAGGTGCACTGGATACCCACCCCTGAAGGTGATGGCACCTTTTTGGAGTTGGGGGACAGGGCACAGGGAAGGCATTTCTTAGTTCTTCTCTGTCTGGACACTGAGAAGGACCAGGTGACCTTGAGGCATGGAGCTCTGGAAGTCAGTCAGCATTCTGCAGTGTGAAGCATAAGGTCAGGGAGCTAGAAATTGCCAAGATTTTTTTGTCATAGTCTGGGATTTCACTAGTTTGATGAGGAGCAAAAAAAAACAATGAGTCAATCAGTAACAGGAAGAGAAAGAACCACACCTATGATGTCACTGTAAAAGAAAAATATGGTTCTGATATATATGGAGACAAAATTATTTTCCTATTCAGCAGGAACACAGGCTTCATTATAAAACACTTCAATGAAACCACCTCTGTAATACCATACAGACCCAGTCATGCATGAAAACACAAACTGGAACAGGTGTGGTTCCTAAAATGGATGAAGCTAAACCAGTTTGAGTTATACACCCTACAAAAAGGAGGTTGAAAGCAGATATGATGTTGTGTGTAACAAACAGAAGGGAACACCAAATGCAGATACTGATGTTACTTACACTGCCAGACAAGATCAACATAACAGCAAAAGGTATAAATAATCATTAATACATTTTCGCTGTAAATTAGAAGTATTTTTCTAAAACAGAGAAACAGTACCTTGAGCATAAGTCCAAACTTGTTGATAATTGACTACAAGAGGCAATAGACATAGAAAGTTTATTCTAGTCCAGTACTTTTTGATTCTTCCTAATAAATAGGCTCACCTATTTATTCCTCACCACTGAGAAAATAACTAAAACCAGCATGTTATAAAGCTGGCAAATTAGATGGGGCAAGCTGTCAAACTGAGGCCCACTTCAGGCCAAATTAATAGGTACAGAATTGATTTTTCTCATGTGGTACTGTATGTGTAAGGGAGATGTGTAATCTATGAAGTTGTTTTTCTGCATGTCATGCCAAGAATTTTTCAAAACCTGCAGGCTCGACTATATAATCACTAATTTTTCAAAGTGACTAACTTCAGCCAGAATTACATACATACTAGGTCAGCCACCTGAATTATTTAAAAAAAAATCCACAAGACATTAATTCAACATGATCAAGACTTTCTCTGTGAAGCCCCAGTGCTAGTCTCTGCTGGGAGGAATTTTCCACTTTTTTATTTTGGTTTGAATAAATAAATTTGAAATGCATTCTATAGTGCCCGCATGGTAAGAAATAACAATTTGCAAAAAGAAAAATCATGAAGCAATTGAATTCCACAGAACTTTAGATGAAGCCACATGAGTTCACGCTGTATTCTGGACTAAAATTTGTGTTAAAGGACAATTGTACCCAGAAGTTGAAATGTGGAAAAAGTTAAGTGTTTTGTAATAGGGGGTTATTCCCAGAAACAATTCTGCTACTCTGGTGATCTACTAATTTAAACAACTTCACTCCTCTTTAGGCGGTCTCCATTTGTTTATTTATAGATCATTCATTTATTAATAATTTTTTCCACCAACTGAAAGACCTCTTCCCTATAGAGTCAGAGCAGTGTGCAGTGCAAGAACAGGATAGAACTGAAGATGGCAAAATGTACATTTTCCAAGAGTAAAAGTTCATTTGTTGCAAATGTTTTTCTATCCAACAGAAGCCAGAAGGAATCGCTATAAAGCTCCTTAGGAGACTCCACTCCTACAAACAAACACATGGTTGAAAATGAACCCCTCCACCAGAGTCCATTTGGGAACTTGGAAGGTGCTGTCATGTTGAGCCCACACGCTGGCACCCAGCAGAGATGACAGCAAGTGGAGGGGAATGACCTTGTCTCTCTTGTGGTGATTGTGGAGCATGTGGCACCACACCCCATGGCATACACGGTGCTTCTGACAGCAAAGTCTGGAGCAGGGAAAACAGCTGCTCACACAGGAGGAAAGATTGCAAACAACAAGGACACGAGTAAAATGAAGATTTGAACGTGAGTAGAGAGGAACCAACTATTGCAGCCTTTCAAGAAAGATGGAGGCTCTGTAATGACAGGACAAGGGGTGATGGTTTTGGACTAGAAGAAGGTAGCTTTACATTCAATGTAAGGAAGAAATTCTTTATTATGAGGGTGTTGAGACCCTGGAACTAGTAGCTCAGAGAAGTTGTGGATGTCCCACCACTGGAAGTGTTCAAGGAGCAACCTTGAACATCCTGATTGAGTGAACGGTGTTTCTACCCATAGCCAGGAGGCTGGACCGGATGATCTTTAAGGGGTCCTTCCACCACTGGCATTCTGTGATTCTCTGATTCTGTAGGTGTTCAACCAAAATTTTCAGGTTTCAAAACCAAGAAACTGCATGCTCTGACACAGATTATATCATAAACTTGACTTTTTCTTACTGTAAAGGATGCTTAATGATTCTAAAAGCCTAGAAAAATTAATCCAGGAAGAGAATCTTACTGTAAGTTGCCTTTGTTTTTATATATCTTTGTTTTTATAGTTAATCTGGTTTTTTCTACCTTTTTTTTCTAAATTCAAATAATTCAGTAGAGTCCCACTGGTTTAACTGCTGCTTGGTTCTGTAAAACTTTGCTATTGAATAAAGAGTTCTAACTTTGTCATACAAAAAAGGATGCCACCACAATCCTAGTGAAACACTCCAAATCAGCAAATACAAAGATCTCGTAATCTTCACAGAGCTCACACATCCTATTAACCCTGTAAATTAGGGAGGCAGGTAGATTTCTGTAGAAAGCATTCCTTTCTGAGGTCTCTTCAAGACACCCTGGGAACAGTCAAACTAAAGTTTATCTTTACTTTTTTTTTTTTTTAAATAACACACAGTGCATGCAGAAGTACCATGTTTGAACTAGATGTAGATAAATCACCCCTATTTTGAGCAGGGATCAAAATCTACTGGCTTAGAGACAGCTACAGACATCTAATCAAAGTCACCCAAACCTGTACTCAAAACCACTTCAGATTCACCTCAGATCAAAGGTTTTCAGATATGTTTTGCCAGCTAAGACCTAAACAAAGGACTCCATGGTCAGAAGTCACAACTTTTGTCCTCTTCAAGGCTTTGACCTATTGTATGATCGAGCCCAGCTTTTATTACACTTCGGTCTGCTCAGACGGAAAAGTAGGAAAGCGCTTCACTTGAAACCAGATGCTCCAGCTAAGCCATATTCCATAGAAAAATAAGGAAATGCACGCTTTCCTTAAAACAATCACCACACTCCATAAAATGTGCTGTGGGGGAATGCAAATACAGTCCTTCACAGAATATAAATAATAGATTATGATTTGTTAAACAAAAAGAAACAACACAAACAGGACACATACGAAAATATTAGGTCCACAGAACAAAGTCAGCCCTTAAGTCTGGATTTTGCAAATGTGCATATACATATATATATCTTTACTTACATAGGGTACTTGGAATTCAGTGGGATTAGTTGTATACATAAATAAAAGAAAATCTTGATATATATATATTTCCATAAAGTCTGAAAGGGAATGTTTTCCATGCATTGTAAATTTAATATCAGATTTATTCTATCTTTCCTAGCTGACAGATTCACCAAGAAATAAAGGACAAATAGCAGGAAAATAAAGTGCATTGCACCTATTCTGTAATGTTCTGAGCATAAGCTGATATATCAAACACAGTGCTAATGTTCCTGTGCACATCATTCTTTCTCACTTGTTTAAAGCACTCAGATTACTTTTTTCCCTGTTTATTTCATCTCTACATAGACCTGTGCATCCTTGGCACAGAGTTCATTTTCACGCATGTCAAAAAAGTCTCTGAGGTACCAAATAAACAGACTCTTCTTAGTGTAGTCTATATTTTATCCAGGTCCGTGGAAAAAGCAAAGACAAATAAAGATTATGTTTTAAGGGAGTCCACAAGTCGGGGAAAATTCTTTGGTTAAACCTTTTATTTCCAAAAACGGTGACAAATTAAGGCAAGATGCTACTTTTTCATCATCCCAGGGCATGCAAATAGTGAAACAAGAAACAGTAACTGGTTTTAATTTTCTAGAGGAGTATGTTTTTTCTGTTTCTTTATTAAGTCCCTGCAGGAAACAACCCAGTGAACATTAGAAATTGCAAGTTCGTTCTGCAAGACTTAAATCTCCCCTCAAGTCTTGCATTTTTCAGCTAGTATTTCAGCACTGGCCTCATTTCCAGTATTTACTTCTATTAAAGCCTAAAGAGGAGAAAAACAAAAACTTCATGGGATGTATTCAAAAGTAACACACACAGGACTGCAGTCTTCAGTGCTTGCTCCAGCAAGGCTGCTCATCAATACAACAAAAATAGGAAAATTACAGTAAGGTCCACCCACACCCCGTCTAACAGCAATGGTGAATTAAGACTAAAAATTGGGAAAATATGATTGGCTTTACACACACAGAAATTCAGCAGCTTCCTTTGAATAGCAATTCCCATGTCGTCCGTACAGCTTTCTGTTACCAGTCCTGGAAAGTCACTACATTTTAATGCTGGGGAACTGCCTTTGCACAGCAGCACATGTAAATTGGCAAGAATGATTCCAAATTATAGAATTAGGGAGCCCAGTGTGCTGGGAAGACTCCATTTGTAGAAGGAAGTGACATCACTATGCTGATGCAGCTCCTAGAAGGATTTGACAAGTCTGGAGCAGAGGAGATCAAAAGGATCTGGTCATTTAGGATGTCCAGAAAGTGTCTCACCAAACGCAGAATGGCAAATGAAGTTCAGTGTAATTAAATGTGTATGCACTAAACAAATCCTAACTTACATTTCACTATTGCCCCTTAGACACAAGATTTTAGGATCACACTAGGTAATTTAATTTACCCAACTGCCCCATAGCCATCAAAAAAGCAAATCAAATGCCAGAATTCATCAAGTGAGGAGTAGACATCAAAACAATTGCATTCATCTATGTGCACCTACCTGCTGAATACTGAATATGGTTTTCATCCCACCATGACAAAATGGATATACCATAGCTAGAAAACATGCACAAAATGACAAATCAGGATGACAAAAATCATGAAGCAACTTCTGTAAAAATTTATTTGAAAGACTAGGACTCTTCACTTAGTGAGTGAGAAGGAAGATATGAGCAAAGACTTCAATATACCAAATGATACAGGAAATAAAAGCATTAAAAGTAGTTTCCAGGTAGTAATGCCAAAGTAAATAAAGAAAGGCATTTCAAAGCATTGTATGCTTAAAAGGGGGGATCATTGTCAGACAGCATTGTGGATGTCAAAATTCACATTGTTAAAAGACGTAATTTGACCAATTCATAGAAAGAAAGTAATTCATGAGCTGTCAGATGTCAGGACAGCCATTGCTAGCTCAGGAAACCACTGAACTGGATCTCACTGAAGCCTAAGGAGTGCCCCAGGGAGGTGTCCCCACCAGCTGTCCCATGGGGAGCAGAGGCCAGGCCCCCGAGCTGTGTGTACTGAGGCACAGCTGTAGACTCCCACGGGTCTGCATCCACACCCAGTCCATAAATGTCAGACTGCTTCATTCCTCCATACATGACATCAGGGAACGAGGAGGTTTGGAACCCTGCTCTGTCACCAGCCAGGCGGGGTTTGCAATTGAAACATCTTCTTCAGAAGGAACAGCATGGCTTTTTTGCTGCCTTTGGTAGGGCACAGCTCTCCCACCTTTGACTATTTTATTTTATTGTTCTGTGCATCTCTCCACAGACTTTTTTCCATGGGACTATGCTGACAGAAACAAAAATGGATTCATTTCAGTGACATTTCCCAAGGGAAAGCATGTCCTAAACATCATTTTTAGCAGCTTTCTATGTGAAGGGGTGATAAGATGGCTCCCCAGAGAATGCATGCATGCGTCCCCTCAGTAGCTGTTTTCCCTCCTGCCGAGCACAACTTGTTGGAATTGCATACACAAACCCAAGGACTTTTTTTACTCCACCCACACGCTGCCAGGAGGTTTTTCAGGCTTTCAACATGCTGTTTCCAGGGTGACCATTGGTCTCACATTTCAAACATTGCCAGAGCTGCATATCCTCTTGTTATTCTCTTCTCCCATTGGAAACAGACATCTGCAAACCCAATTTTGCCATAAGGAGACTCCACACTACAGATACAAGTGGGGCTCTAACAAGCCCATTACCTAGAGCCTGGGGATAATCTTGGTCTCATATCTCATACAGTATGTGCACACTGAGGAACTGTGAAACACTACCAGTCCAATGTGCCTTGGGGTAACTGAGTCCTCAATGTTTCGTTTCTCCTTGTCCTCAAAAAACCTTTCAAGTAAGGGTTAGGCCTCGTTCAGGGCATCTGGGTTTTGTGGGGAGGGTCCTTCCAGCACAAGCAGATATACAGTGGTTGTAACCCATTTTTTGCTGTTTCTCACATCATTACTATTCAGGGAAGCTAAAGAGGCTGCAAAGAGACTACAAGGGAAAACCTGAATTCATTGTATATGCACCTGAAAGACAGGAGACAAACGTTACAAGGGCTCTAGAGGAGAGAGAGGAAGCAAGAATGGACACAATTATACCACGTGCAGTGACATCTGCACACATCCCACTGCCCCTCCAAATGGGGAGCCTGCAGCCCTGGCACGGTGTTTTCAGGGAAGGCAAGCCCACCGTGAGTTGGTGCTTCGACTGTACAGCCTTCAGCTCCTGCTCTCCACCGAGAATGGGGCAGGATCAGCAACTTGAGCAATGGGAAACAGGGACAAAATCAAGACCCAAATGGAGTTTTTTTATGAGGTCACTAAACACAAATCCCCAGTACTCATATAACCCTAAACATCAGCGTCCTCAAAAGATCTACCTCAGCCACTTAGTTAAGAACACAAACTCGAGAACTCCTGCTAATGCAAAATACTGTGCTGAATCCCATCCTACAGATTCTGCAGAGAAGAGACAAAAAGCAGCCTTCTTTATGATCCCCTTTTGAACTCACTGCATTATTTCTGGCCTGTACATTAAAACAGATGTCTCATTGATTTCCCAGTCACAAAGAAATCATTATTTTCTTGTCTTGTGATGGATGTTTCTTCAGATGAACAGCTTCCACTTCAAACAGGATCTTTACTTCATGGAATCACTTTTCCCAAACTGATTTTTAAATATCTATTAGCAAACTAAAGCCAGCCTCATTGTATTTCTTAAGCAAAGGGTGAGCAGAAATGTTTTTTCAAGATTGTACAAAATGTCATTGCCACTTGGCATTTTTGTCCCTTAAAGCACTGATCACGATGGAACATAACAGGTGCCTAATTAAGGAGCATTTACTTACCCTTATTTTAAATCTCATTATCAACCCTGAAAGAATAAACCCCAAACACATCTATGTTTCACTTCAATCACTTCTCCTTCATAAATGAGGGGAAGTTTAATGCACTTTCAACTTTCTCAAACTACTTTTGTAGAGTTTGCTTATTCTGTAATCCCTGGAAAAGCATTAAAGGAAAGGGAAGTACAAAAGTATATAAATAATATTTTCTACTTTAAAAGTAAAATGCCCTGTGCTGAGGTAAAGGAAAACTGGGGAAATAACTTTGTGATTTATTGGAATTCAAAAAGGGAAATGTTTTATATACCATTTGGGGTTTTGGTTTAGAGAAGGGCACAAAACCAGAAAGACTAGCTTGGCCTTTTCCACTTAGTCCTTGGCCACACAAATCCTTTGTCTCACTTGAACTCACTATAAAAAGGGGAATAAACCTCTCCCATGAACTACTTAGTTAAACAGAGTCTGGTGGTAGGGAAACACTTGATTACAATTTTAATGTGGCTCTTGATTTAGCCAGGAGATTAATAATGCCAGCGGACCTCTTTTCTCAAGAGATTACGTCAACAACAAAAAAAGAAAAAAGAAGGTAATACAGCTTACAATGAATGTGGCATGAATAACTACATCAACAACTTAATTTCCCAGGCTGAAATTAATTTCCCTACCTGACCAGAGCACACCTGAGCATCTGTTTCTTTATAATATAGTTGCAGTAGCTGTTTGCCTGTCAGGCAGTACTTGAAGGGCCTCATATGAAGGACCAAAAACACACTCACCAAGTCACTATTTAAATCAGCAACAAGCTTGTAAACAACTTTCTCATTATAAATTTAATTAAGTAGAAGATCCAGGTTTATGATTCAAGAAATAGGGAAATATGAGCATTGGAAATGTCAAAACCTAATCTCCAAAAGTCACTCTTTTATATGAATTGTTCATCTTTATCACAGCTTTATCTAATGCCCGTTTCTGTTTTTCAGGTAACATTATGTAATATAAAATAAAGAGTGGTCTTGGGGACTGGAATTTCACATGGTAAACTCTGGAGTTCCTGCTCCTCTGTGCTATTCCACACTGTACTGGTGACCACTCTGTTTACATACCTGTGTATACAGACCTGCAAAATAGGGACATTACCAAACAGAACAAAAGCATAATTCAAAGGTTGGAACCACAGGTTTTTCTTCTGGAAATTTCTCCCCCAAATTTCTCTTGGAAATTTGAAACATCAGAAGACATCTCAAAAGAATTTCAGAAGAAAAAGAATTATTCACCTCAAGCTTTTTTTTATAACTCACAATTTGTTACAAAAATTCTTTTCAAACAGGAACAGTTTTTAAAAAGAAAATGTCAGAGATGTTTTGTTCCATGACAAATCCTTTAGCAGCAAGGGCAGCACATACCTCTGTCTGTTTTGCTCTGTCTTATCAAAAGGCTTCATATGGGTTGTGGTCAAGTAACATAGCACTGTGCCTGCTCTTCGTGTAGAATCATAAAATATTCTGAGCTGGAGGGGACCCACAAGGATCCTCAAGTCAGGGTATGGCACTCCAGCTCACGTGTGGATGTCACTAAGGGATACCTACAGCCACAAATTGTGATAACAGGGCCACAGGTAGGTATGGCACTAAGACTGCCCAGGTGCAGAGGCATGCATGAAAATACCAGGAGACCTGGAGCTCCAGCAACACAGGCTATGTTATCCTTCAGCCAACCCCAGCAAGCCACCTCTTTTAGGCACTGCAGGAGCATGGGTTATGCTCAAACAGAAAAACAAACACGTGGGGTGACATCCTCTCCACATGAAAAGAGGAGACTGTAATCTCTGTGGGTGTCAACTTAGCATAATCCCCACAGAAAGGTTTTGCTTGCTTTAAAATACACAGATGTCGTTTTTAAGAAGGGCCCATTCATTTCAGGCCCAAAATACATAAACATGCCTTGAATAATATAGCAATAAAGGTACTTTTTGCTGATGTGTTGTGGTTTAGGATTTCTGAGGAGGTGAAGTATGGAGCTCAGTTGTTGTTTTCGTTTTCTGAGGAGGTTTTATTATTATTAAGTTTTAATTTAGTTTGGATCAATCTTTATTTTGCAGGTATGTAAATACAGGGAACCCAGTGCCAATAGCTAGAGCAATAATTCTGGTCAAAATGAAAAACAGAGCTTTAGGCTATAAATGTAAGACAAAAATCAAAGGATTTAAATGAAATCTAACATGGCAACTCATTAAATTCAAGAGTATCCACGATATTTTATTAAACATCAGTTAAGTGCATCTTTAAACAAGATGAATGCAAGTTCAGGAAATGAAACAGTCATTGCCTAAACATTTAACATGCCAGAGACAAAGGAAATGCACTACTGCGTCAGAGGAATCACCCCAGCTAGTCCACAGACCTATCTTCAAGTCTGGCCATTTCAGCATCTCCAGAGGCATTTATCTCCTTTCTAGAACAAACTCTAAAGCTGGTTTAAGACTGGCTGACTAAACTGAGAACAGTATTTCTCATGAGGCCACATCACTGTGAAGATATCAGAGCATTAAACTGTTTGACATCCCATTTCTTAGGCATTTGACCAATAAGTTTGATTCTGAGGAGTTTTTTAATATGCTGAATGCAAAGCTTTCACAACATCACCCAAATGCCGATTTTCAGATTCTAAAAAATGCTATACTAGGTCAGAGTCAAACTCTCAGGATGCAGTTCAGTTTCAAACCATGTCTAGGTGATTCAGTGGGAGACACACAAGACCTACAGCAACTAACTGAGATGATCTTCTCTCCTCCCATTGCAGAGGTTTCCCTTATCTCTGCTGCCTGGCTTTTGCTTAAGATCTTTTTCTGTGGTGATCGGATAATTCAGAGTTCCAGATGTTTCTTTTAAAAACATGTTACTTTCTAGCTTTCTTTGAATTTTATCTGTCATTCACTCAAGAAAATTAAGTCCATCTGACCTTCTCTTCAGTCACATTCAGTGAATGTGTGCAATGAATTTTGTGCTATTACATGGTGCTTTTTTTGTCTCCTATTGCATATCATTAGCAAATAAAGCAACATCTATTACAAGATATGAATTCAGCTCCCTTTTTGGAAATACTTTGCTATAATATTCTTGGAGGTTGCCAAGACAGGAAGAGGTATTTCTCAAAACACTTTGTTTCTCACACCATAACTGTCTAAACATTTTGTGCAAGCTTTTTACAAAGATGAGAATTAAATAAAATGTATCAACCGACTTTCCTTTATCTATTATTTTATTTTATTATGACCTAATTGAAGTTTATTAATAGGCTGTAAAAGCTATGCCAGTTACATTTAGGAAGATCATGGTAGTCTGAATCTTTTATTTCACTTTCAATGTTCTTTATTAAGCAATAAGAATCATTCAGTGCACATGTTGCTACTCTATAATTACTCATATTGCCTTTGTCATTTTAAAAGATATGGATCCAACACTGTAAATAAATTAAAGCAAGTTAATTAAAGCAATGAGTATGTTCAAGTAATTAAATCTTCAGATAGTTAGCTACTGCCTTAAGTATGTAAAATTAAGAAAAGTCTCTCTTCCTGTGTATGTGTAAATAATTATAATTAGAAGAGGATATAGCTGAAATTCCTCAAAAATGAATGGTCCCACTCCTGGCACTTTGAGAGCTAAGATAGTGTATGTTGATCTGCACTGCCAGCAGCCCTCCTGCTCATCTCCCTGCTTAGACACACTGAATGGCAATCCAAACAGATTTGCCCAGCACACCCAGTCAGGATCTCAGCCTCCAGAACATGAAAAGTGGCTACGGACAGGGAGACCTGAGTACCTGCAAAAGCAATCTGAGTGTGCCCATTCTCCCCAGCCCCTCCTGGCTGAACAGGCTACAAGGGACCCGGCTTGCTCTACCACACACCTCGGGCTGCAGCCACACTTTCCTACTGCTTTGTAAGCTGTCTGAGAGGTGCATGCAGTCTGCTTCTCACAGGACTCCAGACTGCTACAGAGATTATTTTTATCAGTGTTATCACAGGCAGTGTAATAAAGTCATCAAGTTTCCTCAGCAACGCTTCAAAGTAAAAGAAGGAAGAAAAATAATTTAAAAATGCTTACCAGCCTGAGAAGAAGACCAAATCTCAAAATAATTATGTTTGAACCAAAGACGTTTTGCTCTGCCGAATTTAGAGGACCAGTTTCCAAAAAGTATTGCTTGGGAGCAGTATGACAGCCATTATCCATGGCTGCCATATAGATTCAGCAATATGCCTTATTTCATGAGAAAAACCGGTAGTGAGGATTTAACTAGAAACGAGATTTTGCCTGGTTTCTCTGCATTATTCTGCATTGGGTTGTGAACTCTGATTTGTCCATAGACACAGAGCAGCCACAGAGCTCACAGTCAGCACTGAAAAGCCAATATCTTTTTGCTCACTTGCCCTGAACCATCATGAGTATCCTCAGCTGACACTTGTGTTCCCCTCCATGGAGCCTGTTCTCTGTTTTCTGTGGCCTGACACACCAGATACATAACCCAACATGACACATAACCCTGCATGCTCTGGCCTGCTTAAAATACTGCAACAGGTGTTAGTCTCCCGTGGGTGATAGTACCATGATGCCACTTCTAATCCACTACACAAGAGCTGAACCCCCGGGCTGTGGCATGGTCCACAAAGAGAACCTAATCCTTCCTTGCTTTATCTAGGAGTATGAATGCCACAAACATTTTCCTGAAGCCTCACACTTTGGGGAGAAAAAATCCTTCTTCAAGGTGTTTCTGACAGTCCACCATTCATACTGTTATCAACACCCTCCTTGGGGCAACAGGAGATCTCAGCACCATCCAGGAAAAGTAAAAGTCCTTGCTAATCTAGAGGGGATGGTTTGAACAGCCACAGCATAAGCGATATGAAACATAATCCAGGGGACAGGAGAGGGAGTCAGAGCAACGGGAACTTCTGAGCCTCAGGACTTTTTCAGAGGGCAGTGGAAAAACAATCACATGACTGTGGGAGTTTCTTCCAAAGGGCATGCCATGAAGGAACGAGTCCAGTATCCATGAGCTCTTTGATGTGAGCTGTAAAAATAAATTACTTATGGGGCTAGATGGTATCTTTGGGAGTTCTGGTAGTATTGTCTTTAAATTTCCTTTAGCTGTGCATAACAGATGGGCAACATGTTAGTTTTATTTACAGACAGCCCTCGTTCACGGAACAACAGAGGTAGAAAGGGAACTGCCTGTTTAGCTTTGGCGTGAAGGACTTCTCTTGGAAAAAGTTCTGCTGAGAGGTTTAGGGGGACTTTTTATTTTTAATTGTTTTGCACTATCAGTTGAACTTAAACATCTATCCCACGGCTCTATTGTTCTCCCCTGGAAAAATCTTAATCAAAGTTTAAACATTAATCAAAAAGGAAATAAAACTAAAATTACCTTTAACTACAGTCAGTTATGCCTTGGCAACCCTACCCTTTTGACCCTGCTATCACTTTGATGAATTCAGCCCATTGTTTTGTGCAGTAAAGTGCTGGCTTCCATGAGCTACAGCACAATCTGCAAAATACTGTGATGACTGGTTTGGAGATGCCTCTATTTCCAAAGCCTCTGGCAGTGCACAGACAATGTCATATGTTGGTTTAAACCAAACTACCAAATAAAAACAACATCCAGACAAGAAATCCCATTCATCAGACAGAAGTCTAGGGGTGACCTTGGTCCTCGTACCATCTTAAGAAGATCAGGAACCTCAAATTCTCTGAAATCAATGGGGGAAAAGTTGCAGGGGCAGTATTTTTCCTTATGAATAATTGGTTGGTGTCTGCAATTAGTAGATCTGCCATTAGTTGGTCATAATCAATTAATACCAATAAACCACTGTTTAGACTAACAACCCACTCATGTCACTTGTTCTGGCAAGAAAAGTAACAATTTAAAAGGTCTTCTTCTGGCATGTGTAAGGAATCCAAACTCCTTGAGTCCAACAGGCTTTGTGTCAAGTTGTCACACAGATTTCTGTACTCACAAGCAAAGAGCTTGAATTGGAGAAAAAAATTCCAATCTCTTTTCCTCTGGCAAACCACCTGTATGCTTGTATAAGGTTTTGGTGGCCAGGGCTGAGCCCAACAGCAGCAGTGGTAGGGCCTCTGGAATAACGTAGTTAAAAGAAGGAAATGCTACTACACAAGAGCAAATTGCAGCCAGAGAGAGGAGCAGGAATTTATATGTCAGAGCAACAACTGCTGACACCAAGGTTTGTGAAGGAAGAGGAGCAGAAGGTGCTCCAGGCACTGGCTCCCCTGCAGCCCACAGTGAAGACCCCAGTGAAGCAGGTTTTCTCCCTGCAGACCCTGGAGACCCCACAATGGAGCAGGTGGATGCTGTGACCTCATGAGAAGCCTGTGTTGGAGCAGTTTTTGTGTCAGAACTTGTGACCTCATGGGGGACCCACACTGGAGCAATCTGTTCCTGAAGGATTGCACCCTGTGAGCAAGACCCACACTGGAGCAGTTCATGAAGAGCTGCAGTCCATGCAAGAACCTATGAGCATTTTGTGGGTCTCCCTTGGGAGAGACCCCACACTGGAGCACAGCAAGATCATAAGGAATCCTCCCCTTGAGAAAGGAAGAGCAGCAGAGATGTGATGAACTGACTGCAACCCCCATTCCCCTTCTCCCTGTGCTGCTGGGGGAACAGAGGCAGAGAAATCATGAGTAAAGCTAAGCCTGGAAAAAAGGGAGCAGTAGGGGGAAAGTATTTTAAGTATGGGTTTATTTCTCATCTACTCTGATTTTTCTATTAATGAATAAGTAATTTACCTGAGTCAAGTGTGTTTTGCCCAAGGCTTTCATACTGAGTGATCTCTTCCTGTCTTTATCTTGACCTACGAGCCATTTTTTATGTCTTTTCTCCCCTATTCAGCTGAGGAGGGGAGTGATTGAATGGCTTGGGTGATACAGAGTGTCATTTAGCCACAGACAACCCACCACAACACTGTAATCATGGTTTCATGCACAAAGACCTCAGGTTCTGTGAAAACCCAGAACAAACTCCCAGATGTGCCACTGTTCTGCATGGGGACCTTACTCATGCCATGTGAATGTTTTGTCATTCTCATCATCTCTCCTTTAGCTTGATATTTTGCACTATACCCACATTGGGTCGTGCAGGCAGTAAAATTAAAAAAAAAACCTGTCAAAATCTAGATCTAGCAGTAGGCTGCAATTATTATCAGAAAATATGCTTTTCTGGTGATGTAATTTCAGTGTCATCAGAGCTGCCTGAAACAAATACTTCATTGTTTTATTGCATAAACGTCCTTCTGGGTCATATCTGGTTGAACTCGGTCTGTGCCATGGGAGGATGGAAGGTGGCAGAGGCAGCCAAAGTGCATCAGCTCTGCAAACCCACTGCTTCCTGCTCCAGCAGCAAACCGAGCTGTGTCCACACGTCACTGCTGGGGAGCAGGCTGCTTCCCAGAAGGAAAAATAGAAAATGGACTCTCTCATTGTGGGGCAGCTCCAGCACACTAAATAGAGCCACATACTATCACTCCATAAGCAAAACCTGCTGCTGAGGGGAAGGAAAGGTTATGTTTGTTTTTGAGGTTTAAAGCTTCTTTTTTGCTTTTTTTCTTTTATTTTTTTTTCTTTTAACCCAAAGGGATCCAAACCAGAAGTTCCTTCCTGTCTGAAAGCGTTAGGCAGATGACATTTGTGGCCTGCTTCTCTTCTCAACTTAAGTCAGATATAACTCCAGTGAGCTGACAGAGCTCCTTCAGAGTAAAGCCAGGGTGAGGGAGACAAGATTCTGTGCCACACTAATGAAGTCATAACAGCAGCAGCCATCCAGAGCAGAGTCAGCATTTTAAAACCAAAATTATGTCAACCTTTCAGCTGGAACACACGAGATTTTGAAGCTCATTCAAGTACTCTGTACCAAAATATTCAATTCCTTTCCAGCATCGTTTTCTTGCAGTTGACAATATGAGTCTGTAGCCTGTTGAGGCCAAGAAAAATGGAAATAACTTTACTCTCTTCTCTCAGCTTGCCAGTTTTTTACTCAGAGGAAAGAGAACACTAAGTAACATCATCAACAGCAACAGGTAAGGAACCCTTGGAGGTGCCACAAGGTGTGACATCCTCTAAAGCATTCTGACACTTGTTGACAAGAGGGACTATGGTGATCACAGCTTATGGCACATAGACCACAGATGTCATTCAGAAATTCCTGCAGTCAGATTTGGATGACTTGAAAGGTCTAGATCCGAAAGATTTGGAGACTGGAAATTATTTTGAATATTTGCCTCAAACAAGAAGAAAGAACTTCCATCACGTGATTCAGCTCTTTTTCTTTCAAAAGGTAGTTATCTTCATGGAGTCTAGAAAAGGGAGAATCTCAGGATTCTGTCTGTGATAGCTAAAACTCCTTTTTTTGGTGAAAGACAAGTGCAGCCTCCAAGCTGGGTCGCTGCAAGTATCTGAGAAACAGCACAAAATCAGTGTTTCTAATCCTAGTTAATCCAGCACAGGTAGACTCTGCTATGGCGTATATATATATATGTTTTATAGGATATATATATATGTTTTCAGCATACAGTGTTCCTTGTCTGCTCAATCTTTGCTTTGGCCTTTGAACATCATTTGTAATTCCCTGCTTAGCTCTTGACCCTTCTTCACAGACTTTTGATTTGACCTTTGCTAATTTCTTTCTCCTAATCCTGACCTGCTTGTTTTACATTGCTTAAACCTTATCTCATCTGCTATCCCAGAATCTGCTCTTGAGTTTATAGTCCCTAATTTTGTGGTTAAGCCTCTAAGGACCTTCTTGACCAGACATTCTAGTGAAATGCAGCATATTTCCCAGATTCTGACTAACTGCAGTACCTTCATCCCACCTGTAAACCTCATTCCAGTTTGATTCTCATTGGGGAGCCTAATTATCCATACACTTCAGTATGTATTTCATCTGCCAGGGCAGAGGAACCTGGCAGATTAGCTCTGGAGTCATCCATGAGGACTACCAATATCCAGCCTACATTCACTGCTAAGCCATCCCATCTCTTCTACATCAGAAATTCTCTCCCTTTTGGGAAGGAATTTTGGGCTGGTTTTGGTTTTTGTTGGTTTGTTGTTGTTGTTGTTGTTGGTTGGTTGGTTGGTTTTGGTTTTGGTTTTGGTTTTGGTTTTTTTGCATTTCTTTTTACATTCCTGTACTTAAGCATTTGAATGCAGTGGAGCTTCTGAACGATCACGAGATATCCTGGATCCACCTTGCACACTCCAAGTAAAAGATGGTTTTTTCTGTTTTGTTACAGAAGGCAACAAAGAACATCCTCTGGCAACAGAGAGCATTAACCTAAGGCTGTGCTAAACATTCAAATATCCAAGGCTGACGTTACCCTTCCAGTCTTGTCATATCTTCTGCCATACTTTCCTGTGCTACCTTGTGATTCCATCCTGATCTCCACAGCCCAACAAGTGTGTCGACCAAGAGAGGATTCCTACAGGCCCCATCCTCTTACTGATTCCATCTTGCACAGCATTGACTGTCACACATCTGGATATTCAGCAATACCACAGAGTGACTGTACACTTAGGAGTCATGAGAGCATTGCCTTTTGTTTAGTCTGCATCTCCTGAATTGAAAGTACTTTTTCTCAGGGTGAACCACTTGCAAGAGAAGCCCAACCCCACTGACAAATGTAGCTCCCCTGTCCACACCCTGGCTGTGTCTGCTGGTTCTTTTCAGTGGCATGGGGTGAAGAAGGCAAGATTCTTCCTGTCTGTA
This sequence comes from Cisticola juncidis, assembly GCA_013400215.1. NCBI lineage: Eukaryota > Metazoa > Chordata > Aves > Passeriformes > Cisticolidae > Cisticola > Cisticola juncidis. Next base: position 677,576 of record VXBR01002800.1, on the reverse strand, counting down.
TGCCCAAGCTCTTTGGAAGCACCCAAGCCATGGGTGCTACAACACTCTCAAAGAGCTTAAATTAGAGGTCTGTAAACTGGTATGGGACTGGTGGAAAAGTATTGTCCTCTTCCTTACCACCACAGTCTGAATCAGCTCAAAGCTACTAAAGCAAAATTGGCTATTGTTGTTGTTAGTTAAGTCATGACTTTTCACAATAATTTTTCCTATAACAGGATACTCAAAAACAGGTGAAAAATCATTCTGCCTAATAATAGAAACTAAATAAGAACAAGACAGATATTATGCACAGATTCTTGTCCACGAAGGCAGGTTTTCTCAAAGTCACAGAAAATTTTAATAAATTCTAGATTCTGTACTAGATCATTTCTTTAACCACCTCCTAAGATTTGTGAAGCAGTGTGACCCAGAAAGTTGTTGGCTTCTCCAGTAAAGGAAGGTGGGCTGGGTGGATGTTTGCAAATCCAGCAGCTAGAACTTATGTGATTTACCTCCTTATCTGCAAAAGATACTCACAGACTGACTATTTTCTTTCCTTTCTGGAGAAATAATCCAATATGTATGCACAAGTATGCTGATGATTTTTTTTACTTCTTCCCTCACTTCTCTTCTGATGGAGTGTCCAAGAAACTAAATAGGTGGAGGTTTTATATTTTATTACTTCCATAGCCTTATTCAGATATGTTTATAAAGAAGAAAATCTACCTCTTCCTGGATACCAATGAACTGTCAGCTTCCTCCAGCCAGCTTCTTTGCAATACATGAAAAGTCTTTCTCATCAGCAGGCTTATTAGCCTTGCTCCACTATTAAAAGAAAAGAAAGCAAAGGGCTTGGATGAGGAGGATGCCTCAAACCCTTCTCTTGAACTCCTTCTCACACTCACCAGAAACAGGTGGTGCACATGTCAGGCTATGTTCACGCCTCTATGTTCAGGGATGGATCTGAGCAAGGACAAGGCAAGTGGTGTGTCAGGGCTTCCACGGAAAGGAGAGGGCTTAGGCAGAACCCATCCTGCACATTGAAGTACCCAGAATAAACTGTTCATTGTTCCCAAATATATAAACAAGAGATTCTTCAGCTTCCACCCAAGCCCTTACAATTTCAATTCTTTCCTTCACATGTGTATCTGGAAATGCTCTTGGCTAATGTCTAAATGCCCCATTTCTCTGTCCCAGCAGGAAACCTGGGACATCCATTAAGAGCATCACAGCTTGCCAATACCCTGAAACCCATAACACTGAGTAAAACACCTGGCCTGATAGTTCCCAGGTTAAATTTTATGCTTTTTCTCACACACACACATACACACACACACACACTCACTCCATAAACCTGCAGGCAACTATGTATTTTCCTCTGTGAGTGTCTGGAGGAGAGTTCTGTCCCCTCTACCTTAAGGGAGGGTTTGATTTCAATGGTTTTCCAAGCTGAGCTGGAATCACAAATCAGGCTTGAGCTACTGACCCACCTCTCTGAAATTGTGGGAGGTAAGTTAGTGAGATCCATGCATAATATCAAATGTCTGAGCCCGGTGGGGATTCGTAATGTCTGGGCCATTACCCTTAGCAGGATTAGGACAGCAAGCCCCTCACGGCTTGGGCAAAGAAATAGGCAGTGACAAAGAACAGTAAATACACATCTCTCACAATGTGATTTTGAGTCCTCAAATATGGGAAATGATCTGGGGAAAGCCCCTCCTGTACAGTCTGTTGGCTCAATGGCCAAAGGAGTGCATAGTAGGGGGGTAGATAAAAGCCAGGATCAGTGCAGAAGGTAGGAGGTTAAAATGGATCACATCCCTGGGAGGCAGAGAAGTGCCTGCATTCTTCAAGAACAAAAGTAGCTAAAGCTTCAGAAAATAAAATAAAATTAAAAGATAATAGGAGGTTAAAATAAAACAAAAACAAAGACCCAGAGAGACAGCCCAAGGGCACACTGCTGCCTACACCCTTGCAGGGAGCCAGGGAAAGAACCTGTTAAAGTTATTTGTCCTGGTGGGTGGCAGTGGTGGGATGTTTTGAGTTTTGATACTGGGAACAGAGAGAAGGCAGCTGCAGTAGGAAGGAGGCTGGGCCTCACCACACTGTGGGGAAGAAAGGGCTAATAGGGAAGCTCAGGGGGAAAGGGAGCTGTCAATCTGAGCTTAGGGCACCTCTCGGGGTTGCTGTCCCATATCCTGGACTCCAACAGGCACCCATCACAGCTCCAGAAAGCTGCCCTGCTGCAAGAGTGGTGAGTGCCAAAGGACTGGGAAAACAACTTTTATTGCAGGGTCAAGGGCTGATGGTCTGAGATTGATTTGATGGCAGGATCCCATGTCAAGAAGCAGGAGAATTTTACAGTCATGAGTACAAGAGTATTTCAGTTCTCTGGTTTACAACATGCTTTTCCCTGGCATGAGCAGCCCAATGGGTCATCAGTACATGCTATCAACAGAGAGAACATTTTGTTTGTAGTCTACCCTTTCCCTCCCAGCATCAATGTGTAATTTTATTTCATTTTCAGCTTACAGAACTTACTGGTAAAAAGTCAGAGCTGCTGCAGCTCCCCTTGCTTCCTGGCAAGGGGAGGAGAGAAGTAAAGACAAAAATACCAAGGAACTGTACAACTGTCAGAAGCAGCCTTTCTGCAGCCAGCATGAGACAACCATCAGTGAGAGGCATTTTGCAGCTCCCTGAAGGGAAGCACAGCACATTAAAAATGTACATTTCTCCCTGGAATACTCATCTACTTTGAGTTGTCCTTCTCTCATCATCTTATTTTCTATTCCAAAGGTTTAAGAGGATTAGTGACTGCTTTATGCTGAGTCTGGAGCAATGCCAGGAAGACTGAAGGACAACTGTGTCAGACACCCAAATTTCAGGACATTGCTATGCCCCTGTGTATCCCCAAGACAGTTTTCCAGTCCTAAAAGAGCAGGGTCAAGAAAAAAGTGGACAGATCTGGATCCATTAACATAACCTCCCTGGCTTATCAACATAATTGGTTGCTACTCATATTCTTTAGTGCGAGGCACTAAAGGCTAGGTAAACAAAATGCTGTTTACCCAGGAAAAAAATCAGTACAAAAGGTAGTGTATGTCACCTCAAGGGGCTTTCCCCAGCTGTGACACTCTGATGCAGTTCTGCAGTCCATAGTTTTCTTTCCAGTCTCACCATTTCAAAATGCTTCTGTGCATTCCCTTTCCAAGCATTTCGTGCAGAGTTGCTCCAAATATGTGACAGTCACAACATTGCTCAGGAAACTAGAGTCAAAAACTGTTCTGCCAATCCACTGGCAAATAACCTTACTTAGAAAATAGAAAGGAAAAAAAAAAGGAAACTAAAGTTGCTAGTGAACAGGTATTTCAGTTCAATAAAGCTACTCCTCCAAGAGTGGAAGGAATGGGTAGCTGAGAAGGCACAAGTCAGGCTCCAAAGAGCGCCAGTGCCAGCCCAGCTCTCCCCGGGTTCCTCCCTCCAGCCCATTCCTCTGCCTGCTCTGAAGGGAGGGCCGGCTGCAGGAGTGCACGGAGCGTGCACAGTGACAGGAGCGATGTGAGATTCTCCTCTGGGACAATTGCTCCTGTTGGCACCAGCAGGCTCCGAGCTGCCTGCGGGGCAGAGGCAGGAGCTCAGGAGGCAGGAGCTCCTTCCTGACAGCACACGGGTGGCTTGGCTCTCCAGCACGGAGCCGTGCCTGCCTGAAAGGCTCATCTCTGCCTTTGCCTCGCTCTCCCATTGCCAGTGGTTCCGTTTTCCACTTGCATTTCCCGCAGTGAGCTCGCCCAGACCTTTGACAGGCTCCGCACCTTTAATTAAGTTTGTCTAAAGTTGCTTCATTTTTAGAGGGATTTTCATTTCAACTATTCCCTTTTCCCCCCACACTGTAGGATACAGCTCCTCAAGGAAAACAAATCCTGTCTTCAGCTGAAAGTCCTGAGGGTTTTTTCATTGACCTAAATTAAACTCCAGATTTGCATTGACATCAGAATTTACTCCTAGGACTTTCAACTCCTGCCAAATTCATAGAAATTGAGAGCAGCATAGTTAAATATCTGCTTCCACTCTTTAATTAAACAATATTTATTGTACAATTGGACATATGTATGTGCATTTTGAGTGAATATTAATGTTTTAAATTATGCAGGTAAATTAATCATGAAAATAAATTAGATGCCTGTACTCAGGGAATCAGCAAAGGCAGGGACAGAAAAGCTTTCTCCTCTTTTACCAGCTTAAGAAAAGAGTTGAAATTATATATGTTAATGCTAGAAGGTGGTTCATGAATTAAAATATCATAGGGCCCTCAAAAGAGAATAAAAAGCTAGGTAAGAATGATTAATGTGCTTTTACACAAAGAATGATACTTTTTATATATCTTTGACCTGCTAAGGTCAAAGGGATTATAGGACTGTTTGAAGTTCAGGAGGAGCTGAGCAAGGAAACAAGAGGGCTTTTCATGGGGTGATGAGAAGCTGTGGCTGACATTTCAAGAGCAAAAAGCCTATTTTTATTAACTCCTTCTTTCTCAGGTCAAAAATGTTTTTGACAGAAGAAAGAAAAACAAGCACGCAAATGTGCAAAAAGTAATCCAATTTCCCCTGCAAGCACACAGACCTCATCTTGAAGCTCAGCAGATCCAGCAGCACCAGCGTGGCTGACCATGAGGAGGCAGAAAAGAAAGACCCATGGGAGGCAGGTCACTGAAGGCAGGACAGCATGGCATCACTGGAGCTTCAGTTAACGCTGCTCACCGCGCTTTTGGAAACTTTTTAGGGCAGCTGTTCAAATTCCGCAGCAGTCATAGCATATTGTCATCACAGATCTTTCTGTTTAAACTTCCATAGAGTTGCCTTGTACATTTCTGTGCACAGCTCAACGGGTAAGTGAACATCAGGGCAGTTATTTGAGCAGGCAAATAATGGCAAATAAAATGTGCAAACTGGAGAATGGAGTGCAGCATGAGGTCTCTAGCATAGATTAGGTTATTTATCCTCAGTGACTATTTTATATGCTGAAAAACACTTTTTTGCAAGGGGGCAGTGAAAGGATAGATGAAATTGAATTAGAAGTTTTGACAGTGAGATCTTAGAAAGATGAATGACAGGCCAAAGTGTTTCATTTTATATTTTCAGTATTCTTCCCCTTTTTTGTTTTAAAATGGCATTTTTGCTTTAAAGTTGTTCAATTACTTTGAAGGGGTTTTAAAAAGAGTTTTAAACCATACAAAGTAAACTGAATATTTAACTTTCTGTCAAATGAAAGTTTTTGATCAATCCTACATTATTTTTGGTTTTATAGTAGAATTACAAATTAATTTTATGTGACTTTTAGCATAAATGTTCATATTTTGTACACATATATACTACATAAAATATAAAGTAAATTATGTGTATCTACTTACCCAGCCACAGTAGTAAAATGTGGACAAGATAATTTTCTTCCTTATCTGATCTGAAATAAACCAAAATTTTATTTTAATTGTATTTTAATTGTATTTTATTTAATTGTATGTTAATGCCACAAGAAAGTCCTGATATTGAGTCCTGGCTAAACAAGACAAGTACAAATACAAACAAGTATTGGTCACTTAGGTATCACCAATACAGAGTCTATTTCAGTGTCAATTCAGCTACACAAGTGAAAGTTCAGTGGAGACCTTGCATGGAACACTTGGGTCAGAGCTTGCTTCTCCTTTTTCATTTTTGTCTACTTTTCCTGATATTTTATAGACAAAATGAAACTTTCTCATTTTTAAAAAATTACTTTTTATTTTCTATCTTTAGTAAAGAATTGAGAAGAAAAAAATCTCATTTTTCACTGTCTCCCTTTGCTTACCCTCAAGCTATGAACACTAATACCTGACTGCTGTTAATGCAGCTTGCTCAACTTAAATAGACTTTGTGAGCAAGAGCTGAAGTTGCCAACAAAAGTTCTCCATCTGCATAAACAAAGTCACATGTACAGGTACCATTTTCTACAAAAATGCAGTAAATTGGAAAATTAAAGCTGAATTGGAAATAGACTTCAAGCTTCCACAGTCTAAGGGATGAGTAACTTTATTCTTTGCAGAGCAATTGGCCTGGTCTCAGTCTTTTTCCTTGTCTGTATCAGGAAAACACAGGAAGGTTCCATGTGAATAGTGAATATGCTATCACAGAAATGTACAATTCTGGTAAATCTATTCAAGGCTAAACCTGGCCTCTCTCAGCTCATCCTCATGTAAAGTATTTTGAACTGACTGTTTCCTCTTATTCTTTAATATTCTCTCTACAGACACCCAAATGCTGTAGGCAATTTCAGCAAAGATTCAGCCAAGGGCTTAGTCCAAGCATAAGACTATACCTAGAAGATATGGTATCTACCCTATAAAATCTACAGTTCAAATTTCTTTGCTGCCTATAGACTACTCTGCTATAGCTCTATTTGTGTCAAGGGAAATGCCATGTATAGTCTTGATTTCTAGAGCTTTCTGAAAGGAAAGATGAATTTCACCTTAAAGGCTTAATTCAGCCCACTGTTTATTCTGGACTTGTAAATTCACACATGTTCAAGGACATTTTTTATTTGGTGGGACACCTGCCATGTAATATATGTAGCAAAGGGCAGGCTGGTCAAATACATCAAACTATTTTGGCTTGAAGAAAAGTTAAAAAGGCAGACTTGGGAGAGTATTATTTGTGGTATACTTTTAACTAGTATTATACTAGTGGGAAAACACAGCTGGATGTGACAAAACACTGGTTCCCTTCCTCTGCCAGAGAAGATGTAACCAATGGCCTTCACCTTCCAGAAGTTCACCAATGATATCAACTCTTCTCCTGTTCAGGACAGGGCATCTACCTCAATCTGCCCTGCTATCTTGTTTCACTAGCAATCAATAACTATAAAAAAACCCCTGAACTTTCAGCTGAGCATCCTTCCCTTGGGGGAAGGAGACACATTCACTTCCTCCAGTTGCCTTAGCTCCTAAAAATCTAAAGAACAGGGCAGAAGAGCTTCAGCAGAAGTGACTGAGGGAGCAGCACTAAAACCTGATGGTTTGGATGTTTGCTACAGAGATCTGAGTTAAAATTCACTGCTTTGTGCTCCAGGGGCTTGGTAGCACAGGAAAAGTGAGCTGCACATGTTAGGAGTGGTTAAAAGTTCTGCCTTGCAAAGAAGGTGTCTGTGAACTCAGCCTTTGTCTTTACCACTGCTGTGCCTCAGGAACAGATGGGAGTGAAGATGCTGCCTTCTGCCTACTTTTTAATATTTTTTTTTAAATCTTCAAGGGAAATAGACACAGGAGGAGCTGTAGGTAGCCTGCAAGTTGGAACAGTCCTCTGGGCTCATTTCTGTATTTTAGTAAATATTTATACAAAGTTGAAAAGTGACAGAACAGTTCTCTGGCACTAAGCTTAAACTGTCTGCTTCTTCATTTCATTTTCCAGTTTTGTGGCTCTACTTCTTCATTTCCTTTGCTTTTCTTGCAAATGCTTGGGAAAATAAGTGTTTCATTTGATTTAATTAAACAGAAGGCTTAATTTGACATAAAATGTAATTTGGGGAGTTTTCATTCTTCCTTCTGGAGAAAAAAAATTGCTTAAAAATCTAGATTTATTTTAAACCAAACCAAAATCTTTAAAATTTTTTGTTTGTTTTTCTGTTTGGTTGGTTGCTTTGGGTTTTATTACCTCATCACTAGAGGGAAACAGAATCACTGGGATTCAATTTACACAGCCTTAGTGATACATTAAATCAATTCCAACAGTTAGGTCTCATTTCCCCAGCCTCAGTAAGAACTCCAGACTACAAAAGAAATTGCTGCAACAGGAAAAGGGGTACTAAGCATGTTTAAATAGAAGACAGGAGGAGAGGAGATGATGGGAAGGGA
>VXBR01002800.1:648408-669245 GCA_013400215.1 Cisticola juncidis | reverse complement strand
GGGAAGGGAAGGGAAGGGAAGGGAAGGGAAGGGAAGGGAAGGGAAGTCCCACTGACAGCTACAGTTATTCTGACTTTGAGAAATGTGAAAAGCAAGCAGGTAATGGGAGATTTACATCTGTTGTTTTGTAGCATTAATGAAAAGAATTAAAAAGAAAAACCAGTCCAAACTCCTACATTTCAAGACTCCTCTGCACACAAAACTAGGTGAGCGTATGCAAATTCTTTCCCGTGTGTGTGTTGAGACTTGGCTGATGTTGCATTCCACAAATAATTCCTCTTCTCTATGCCTGCAAGACATTTTGGTGTAGGAATTAGAACACAATCCAACATTTCAATTAAAATAATTATTCAAAACGTGCAAACCCTGAGATACTTCTATTGTGCCTTGCTAAAGATGTGCCATTTAAAATTTCAGAGATATGGAGAGAAACTTTGTTTACAGATCAGTGCAGTTCTAAGGAAATCCTGCATCTTGCTTGCTTCTCCTAAAGATCACAAAACCCCCTCTAAGGTTTCCTTGCAGGAGGACACTATTAATATGTACACGTAAGGATCCTATTGCACACTCAAGAAAATGTTCCTAATAAAACATAAATTGCAGGGCCACAAATATTGGGCAGGATAGCAGATGAAATTATTCTGTTTCTTGCATAGAACAATTTGCCATCTCCCTTTGTAACACTTTAACATTAATTAAGCATGTCACTAGCCTTTTCACAAGCTTAATTTTGGTTTCTTTATTAATGTATAGGAAAACAAAGGAAAATATGACAGATTCTTTTACTTACTTATTCAGACTGAGAAAAAACAGGGTTCATGAGAACAGCACATTTAAACAAATAGCCTTTTTTAATTACAAATAGCTATTAAGTCTAATTTCTTATGCAAGATCATGCTCAGAGAGAATCTGGTCTGGTGCTACAAGACAGTGATTTCTAAGCTCTACTAGATGTTGTGTGTATATGCATCATAGCTTTGCTGAGGCAAGTTCTATTCACTGACTCTAAATGTCTCCCCTGTGGCTCAACCCTTTCCTGTTGCTTTCATGAAAATGAGAAATAGTCCTTGATCACAGAGTTCCCAGGTTTTTCCTCACGCTGACAAAGGAGATTGTTGTCAGCCTGCTGGCAGTTGTTTTGAACCATACCAAAGAAATGGGATTCAAGTGAATATTCTCATGCACCGGGAAGAGGCTTGTTAATCCTCACTAGAAGCATTATGGACATGGAGAGATGGGAACATGAGAGAGAGGTCAAGGGCAGCAGTGCACTTGAACACAGATCTTTGGGCAGTTTCTCAACTTTTCCCTCTCGTGACCTCACTTCCCAGTGCACTTCCAGGCTCATGACTCCACTTCTGATTGCCAGCCCTGCTCCTGCAATCAACTTCCCATCAAGCCACCTCTTAAGTACCTTGACCTCTTGTTTGTAACCCAGTGTTCTAACAATCTGGTAGAGGTGACTCCCTTGCGATTCCCTCAGCACAGATGCTGCCAGCAAACCACAGAGATCTCAGGCTGCCTGCTCTGTATTTCCTCACACCAGGATTGGAGGATTTACACCCTAGATTTTGTCTGGGAGAATAACTGTCTTGCCATTATGCACTTCTGTCCTTTAAACGATAGAAATAAGAAGTTTAAAGCCTAAAAATACAAGAAGGCCAAGATGTCTCACCCTGGCCAGCCTGGGTGCCCAGCCTGTGAACTCTCAGGATCAAAAGCAAATTTCCACTGACCACCCAGATATCCATGGAGGAGTGCAGCCACAAAGAGGATGTGAAACCACACCTTGCCATGACTCTTTCACAATCACTTCACCCACAATTTGCAGTGTTCCTTGTGTTACTAATAGAGAGGAGGGGAAACTAAGCCATCCTGGTAAACCTCCCTTCATGTTAATCCTTCCTCATATCACACTGCCTCAGCTCCTGACTCTGTGTCCATTCATCACTGGCTTTCTCCCATTTTACCATTGAAACCTGAGAGTTTTCAATCACATGAACTTTCTCTGAGGTGGTCTTTAAAGGAGAATATGCATCTAATCACCAGAAGAACTACAGAACTACAGGTCATGATTTAGGGCTGAAACTGATGCCTAATCAGACTCACACATGCTCTCCTCTTCTTGGTATCTCTTCTGAACTGCCCAGAATCCCACTGTTTCATTTGTCAGACTGCAGATGTCACTATAGATTGGTAGAGTCCCACAAGGACCCACATTTGGTTCTCCATGGATGACCCACACAGGCCAGCTTAAGGTACACCAGCATGCAGGTCCACTAAAGCAACAGAGGGGAAAATGTATCCTAAAAGTGTTTTTCTTTTAATAACAAGTATTTTCTTACAGTGTGTTGGCCCATCTGTCACACAGTAAAAATGCCATCTCTGACTGCAGTAACCATGTAGGGAATCTTGGATTCAATTGAAAAATTCAGATGCCTGTTAGCAGTAATGCCACATGACTCCCTCTCCCTGACCCTGTTTTCCTGAACACGGGGGAGATCTTCACACCTGTGCACAAAAGCAGAGAAGAAGTGCGGATGGATTTTCTTTTCTTTCCCCCCCTTGGTGAGTGTGCTTGCCAGAATGCAAGCCAGGAAATACCAGCCTCTGTAGGCACTGCCGCTGTGGGTGGCTCGGGGCCGGTGCGCCCATCCCTCTGGGGGAACAGATGTTGCCACTGATTCACTTTGCAAGCATGTGAGTCGAACTCTGCATCTGTGACAACTTACAGTAAAGAACTGTGAGCAGCTGCAGAGCAAAAAGCACAGAGTGAAAAGTCAATCAAGATGTAAGGCGAGATACTGCATCAACCCTGAAAGCTGACAAATGGAATCCATTTGATTCAAGCTGCAGCAAATCTACCTGAGCAGAAGAAAGAAACAGGAAGAAGAGACAGGCAGCAATTCACTGAGTGCCCCGTGTACGATCCACAGTGACCTCTCTCACATATTAAATACCTCCTCTGACATTAGAAAAAGCTGGAAGGAGTCTGTAAGATACCACAGGACTTCTAAAAAACTTGATTTGAGTGCTGCAATCCCTATCAGACCGGTGAATCACTCAGAGGGTCTGGCTGAAGCACCTCGCCACTTGCAGCCACAGAGATCTAGGATGTTCTTCAATGCAGTGAAAATGTTGATTCAAGTCTGCTGGTCAAATTCACACTTTTGCCATTTATTTCCTTCTTGATACAATATTGGCACAGTATCAAAACTGGGAGAGGTGGCTTCTAAATTGTTTTCTATGCCCACCTCACACCACATGCTAGTGCAGCTCAGCTCACACCAATGTAACTGAAGTTTATGTGTTGCTTGTTGTCTGCAAAATGGGTTGAACTGTCTACATGTCAAAAGTTTTGCCTACATAAAGAAAACTGCTTCTGTGTCTACACAGGAAGGTGCATACAGGAGAGAAGGAAAAAAAAGTGTGCAAATATTTGATCAACTTTCTAAACAAATGTTTCCCAGCTGCTTTTTCCTCCTTTATGTTTGTTTTTTCTGGATATTTATGATATTGGGTTTTACTAGCTCAAATGCTTGCACAAGGCAGAAATGCACAGTGTTGCATATTGAGCAAAAACAAGTTTTAAATGGGCTTTATCCCCTAACTTGACAATCAGCCAGGATTATATTACTACACAGGTCAGTCACAAAAGAGAAACAATTCCACAAGTCTTAAGTAAATTAAGCCTGTGATGTGAGAACTTTCTCAAACTTACAGGTAGCATTGGTACACCAAAAGATAGTTATCTTTATAATCTCCAAACAACTTATAATGATAATTAACCTAATTTAGTCAAAGTCAGGGGTTTCACCAGTCAGAACAATTTTCTAGCTAGTTACCACGACTATAATTACGCAAGGGAAGCAGCATCTTCAAAATTATGCTCTTTATGAATGTTTTGTCTTCCAAACCCATGTGGTTCAGGGACTTCTTAAATTTAAAAGGAGAGATTTGACTACATGAATAGTTTCTATTTCTTCTTTGGGTAGGATTTTCCCTACTGCATATGCTACTTGTAGCAGCTTAGTAGCTACATTTTGAGCAGATATTTTGCAATGTTTTCTTGAATTACTGTAACATAGGAGTGCCCACAGTGTACAGAGCACTTCCATACATTTGAACTGTTTTCCCATTGTTTTTATAAGTAATACTGCATTTATAAATCGCATGTAGCTTTATTGAACTTCATTTGCTATGAGTAGTTCATTTATCTAGATTTCTTAAGCTTCACCAAATTTTTCCCAGTTTTTCTCTTCCTATCTGCATCTTTCATCTTGACTAGTCTAAATTATTTGGAGGCCATCTGCTGACTTACTGCCTCTGGGCTCACTACCCTTTCCAAGTTATTATTGTATACAAGAAACATTGGCCATAACAGAGAAACTTGTCAGACCCTGCTCTGAGGATTTTGTAATAATGAAAACTGATCACTGATAGAAATGGATTCCTTCCTGCTTTTTCAGCAATAACAGCAACAGTGACTACTTAATTTTTTAATAGCTACTGTCAAAGGTCTTTTAAAGTCTAATTAAATTTTATTGACTCATTTTATTTTATCCACTGACCACTTCATTGACATAGTCAAAGAAGTCCAAGGGTTTGCCCAGCACAATCTCCACTGCAAATGCTCACTGTGATCTTCTAAATTAATCTTATTTCAGTAGTTCCAAAGCCTTTTGCAAGGCTTGAATGTAAGGTTCCTGGCCTGAAACTTCCTGAATCATCTCTAAACCACTATAATATTTCTTTACAAAGTAAAGAAAGACATATAAAGAAAACTTTCAAGTAAAACATTTTGAAAAAAAATGTGAAAGGAAAATTCTGGTAAATTGCCCTCGAGGAGTTTGTTTTCATTCTGGATTTTTTAAAAAATCATCCTATCCATCTTGAAAGAAACTTTTTCTATTATTTTTTTATTGCTATGGTTCAGCCAGTCTGGTCTAGTCTTGCTCTCCAGATTGATATAAAATTATGATCTCTAAGACAATTATCCCTCTAGAGTACAATCCTGTATGTGGATATTGTCACATAAATAAAGGTTTTGTAGCAAGAAGCCATCAGTAAGAGGAATAAAACAGTGGGGTTGTTAAAGAAAAGACTGAAAAGTTGTTATTATGCCACTGGGTTATTTCTCATGTGACTGCACCTTGAATACCCTGTGCAGTTTTGTTCCTCTGACGCCAAAAAGGATATATTTGAACTCGGGAAGGTTCAGGAAAAGGTCACAAGGATGATCAAAGGTGTGAATCAGCTTCCCCACCAGGAATCACTAAACAAAATGGACTGGAAATGAAGTGATAGAGCAGGGGTAGGACAGAGGTCCATAAATCACACACGTGTGTCACGGGGGAGCAAAGTGGGCACAATAGGAGCACTGTACCCTCAGGACAGGAACCGAGGCACAGCGTGAAGAGAGGAGGCAGCAGGTAGAAAACAAAGGAAAGGCAGAGGCTCTTCACATAACGCGTCATTAAACTCTGCAGCACTTTGCCTCAGGATGCTGTGGATACCAGCAGCTTCAGAAAACAGACAGACAAATTCACAGAACAAAGGTTTGCAGGGGACTGCTGCATTTTACAGATGCAACTTCCAGCTCGGGGGGGTTGGACCTGAAATTGATGCCTGGCAGGAGAGTAAACCAGGCAAGCACTGCTCACTAAGCACTCTTCTTATTTTACCTGCCCATCCATGGCTCACCAACACCAGAGAGATGATCCTAGGTTAGATGGGTGTCTGGTCTGACTGCACTGCCATTCCTACACTCCTATTTCTTATCTCTGATGCTGAAAACCACTTCTAGTGACAGGTTTTTGTTACCATCTAAACTATCTCAGATCCAAGTTACCTGCCAACCCTCCTCTCATCAGAACAGCTTGCTTTCAGCACCCTGCTTTGCAAGATTTCAGTCCTTCCTCTCTGTCACAGAAAAGGAGCTTTCTGGAGATAAATCTTCTCTGGAGTCACCTGAGGAACATCCCAGCAACTGATAAGGAAACAGAACTGTATTGAACTGTATTGTATTGTCAAGGAGAACTACACAAGTTGCATGACAAATTTTGCAGACCTTGGCATTTACATGCAAAATACACATGGTGTAAAGAAAATGGATAAATTAATCCCAGAGCACCTGATGCCCCATGCTTTGGGCACTTAATCAGCATGACTTGTCAGAGAAGAATGACCAAGGGATAGGTTGGTCTGAACCAGATCTGTAAATTTAAAGCCAAAGCAAAATATTTCAACTTTAAAAACAAAAACAAAAAACCAAGCCAAACCCCAAATAAACAATGCAGAAAACTGAAACAAACAAACAAACCCATAAAATAATCCTGCTTTAATGATATACATTATAAATGCCTATATGATATTTCAATAGCTACATTGGATGATTTTGTACCCCAAGGTAAAGAAAAGCCATTAAAGACTTTTATTCAGAGAAAGTTTGAGATATTGTGGAGGAAACAGGTAGATATACTTGATTGTCAAGATGAAGTACGGTATTTTCAAGATAGTCCAACTGTGATTTAAAAAATCAGGGCTTGTGAACATTCTGTCTTGTTTACTTACAGGCAAACATTCCACCATTTGTTCAAAAAAGATACTTTTAAATTTATTTATACACATTGAAAGCAAAACCACCAACACAGCAACAACAGAACATCCAACAAAAATCCTTGTTGCTAAATTTGACAGGGTCAAGCTAAAAATCCTCTGGGCTTACTTAATAAACATCCAGCCTTAAAAGGGTCAGTAACACTTATCCTGGACCCATTCCAAATGTCAGCTTTTCAGAAGGCTCTCAAACAGCCCTTTCATGCTAGTGAGACATCCTGCACTAAAAATTAGCTCTGCTTGGAAAAGCATGGGACAGCGTGGCCTGCTTGACATGAAGAACTAAATTTTATGGGTTTCATTTCTGCAACTGTCACCAAAGCATTCTATAATTCAGTCAATGTGATGGCATTTTTTCAATTAAACAGGGTTTTCTTCAATCAAAAAAAAGTTATTTTTGTAAACATAGAGTTTTGATTTGTGTGTTTTTTAAACAATCCCAACTGATTCCTTTTTTTTATTGCTTTTTAAAAGCTTTGACATTTGCTACTTCAAAAGCACAAGAAAAGTCTTGATCTTCTCTTTGTTATCTTTATTTATGTTTTTCTTTACATTGAAAAGAAAAAGGTCATTAAAAAAGATAAAAAATACAATCAATATTTTTACCTTTCTATACTCAACTCTGGAAAACTGAAGAGAGAACAAAGGTGTTAAACAAAAATTGTTTAAAATGTAACTGACATGATGCACTGTAAGTCCATTTCAGCTGGAACTCCTTGCACTCCAGGATTCATGGTGTACGGCATCCCTCTTTTTTCTCCCCAAGGAGGTATCCCTTGGGATACCACCTAATCCTTGGCCAGTCCTTCCTACCACTACACTGGTGTGAGCATGATCACCTCGTGCTAAATGTCCCTGGGCTGAGGAGTGCTTATTTTTTGGGCAGATCAGTTCCCCGGTCAGGATCACCAGAGAGCAGCTTGTGCTGGCCAGAAGAAGCAACTGCTCTACCAGATGGAAACAAGCATCCAAAACTGAAAAATCCAGCTCAGTTCTCTCAGGACCTGTTTGTTAAATCACAGACCCCCATCTCCAGGAAGGCTGGGCCAAACTTCCCAGCTCCCACCATGAGGGCAGGGCAGTCCTGGTCCCAGAGGTGCCAGCAGCCACAGAGGAGGAACAGCCAGCCCCAGCAGGATGCCCTCAGGGGACAGCCTGTATCCTACCAAGAGGCACAGTTCTGCCCCTTCCACGTGTGCTGGCCACTTCCCAGCCCAAAGTCCCTATTAGCAAAAGCAAATCCATCCCTTCGTGAGAGCACGGCTGCTGCTGGCCCCGCCAAACGCGACGCGTGCGTGTGCTGCATGCCCGAGTACGTGCTGTGTCAGAAATGCTTATGCGAGACATTGATGAAATTATGCACAGTGCTGGGAGCTTCCAGGAGAGAAACAGCAATGTTTACAAACTTATAAGATGAGATTTCATCAGAAACAAACTATGTGGACATGGGATCTCGCTTCATTCCGCATTAAAAGCACGTGTGCCCCACTGTTGGATCCAATACACTTAACAAAGACAGGGAACAGACCTCACTCAAAATTAATTTAGCTGCCTGGCCCACAGAGTACATGCATGAAAATTTATGGTGTGCCTCATCTTTTCCTGAATGTACATGATAAGGCTTACCTATGCCTTAAGGTTATTACAAGAACATTTTAATCTGATTGAATTTAATTCAGTGCTTTAGAGCCACTTACCTAGAGCTGTAACAGTGAAATGGATACATCACCTTATTCCAAGTAGAGTTGTTCACACAGAACCACATCCTCCAGACACAGTCATAGACAATTCCCATAAATATTTGATTATTCAGGAACATAAGAACATGCAAGAATGGAGCCTAAACTTTGTCTGTGGTGCCTAGTCTGTAGATTAATATTTGTTGGACACTGATACTTATTATTCATTGGTTCCATTATTCAGTTCTTATTCTTTAATAGCCTGATTTATTTTGCACCGTAGTCCATAATTTCATAGAGTAATTTGTCTTTTCTGAAAGGGATCACATGTTGAATTATTTTTCTTTGTTTCTTTTTAGTATTGTACCACTATCTTTTAAAATTTGAAATAAAAGCATGACTGGAATAAAAGACAGTTAAATTACATCTACATTGATGCTAATAAGCAGCCTCTAAAGTCTTAACAAGTTGCCTACCCAAAACACAAAGCATATGGGAAAGAAGGGGGCCTAAAACTGAAAAACAGCAATTCTATGCTTTTAATGTTTAGTCTGTGTGGTTGAGGGAACATGAGAATAGGGATAAGAGGGCAAGCATTGGAAGCCTAGTGCAAATGTTTGGATGCATAACAATGTTAAAGGACCCTCACCTGCATGTGTAAACCAATATGGTATGCATTTAGACCTCTGCTCTTCTAAAAACTAATATTTGTGTTTGTTTCCTCTATATCTGTACACTTACAAGGTCCAGAACCTGGTCTAACATATTCGCATCCACAGCCTTGTGTGGAAGACTGAACAGCTTTACTCCTAGAGTCACACGAGATCACTAAGAACTCTGAGGTGCTTAAACATGATGATCTTTCCAAGGCCCCAAGGTAGGGTGCAACAAGCCATGCAAAAGGAGCCTACAAAGTGGGAAAGCCCCTCCACCCCACCGAGCCCATCTGCAAAAGAGAAATGCACACAGCATTGACACCCAGCCTGCTCCATGCTGAAATGCCCACACAACTGGATCACTCATGCTTCCCAGTTTGTGGGTTTTACTGAGGGACAATTATAGCTGGAAAACTGCGATATTTTTCACAATTGCAACTTGCTATTCTTCTGCTTACATTTCTAACTAGGCAGATAAAGTAAAAAAATGTGGGCTCTTTCCCTTTCAGAGCCCACATTTCTTTGCTCTGACACAGATTATGGTATGTTGATGAAAAGACAACAGTTTTCTTTGTCCTTGCCCTGCTCCCAGAGCAAGCATTCAAATCTGAGCTATCTTATCTGAGGGGAATACAGAAAGGACTGAGAAATTACGTTGCAACATGAAGTGATCTGATTTCCAGAGGAGAAGCAGGCCTCCACCCGCTGTGCTGTTCCATTGCTGCTGAGCAGTACATCAGGCAGCCAATCTGTATCAACAGCACTAAGAAAGCACAGCAATTACAATGTGTTTTTCCCTGGTAGATCATAAAGGGATTGTCCCAGATGGGTAAATATATCCTCTGCTCATCAGGAAACAGAACTGAACAGAATCTGGAATCATTTCAGTCTGAGAAGCAAGGATGTCTTGTAGACAAAACGCTGCTGAGCATCCCAGAAAGATGGCTACGAAGACCTGATTGTAAGACCTGAGATAAATAATGCAGATTTTAAATGCTCACTAATTTTAATTCCTCAGATGGAGTCACATTTTTCTGTATGCTTAATAAATATTTCTTAAAAATACTTGGTTGTATAAGAAGGGCTATGATCCCAGGTCCCGTTTTATTCCCAGGCCTCTTCAGTAGCTTCACAGGCAGGATTTTGTGGTAAGTAAGGCAAATTTTTTCTCTGGCATTTCACAGACGTGGTGAAAACTAATAATTTCTTGCTTAAATCACTGAAAAACATATTTCACATTCAAATAGAGAGCTGACTAAAGCAGCTCAGAAAATTAGATACCAGTGAAAACAACAGACTACCATAGAAAAAGCTACATACACTCAACAACTGCAATTCAGGAGAAGCTTTTGCTTAAGTTCAACAGATCCTTTAACTTCAGTTTCTGAATGTATGTGATAAGATTATTTAAGTTGAAATAACTATAAAAACTTATGTGGGTTAATGTTCATTGAATGCAGATCCAGCCTGCAAAAAATTTCTTAAAATGCTAGGGCCCTTCCAAACAGATGTTTTATTTTACTTTTACAAAAACAAGCTGTTTAATCTTGTGACACAATCTACAGTTCAGACATAAAAGAATTTGGCATAGACACATATATATGTGTGTTTGTATGTATATACATACATATATATATATATATATATATATATGAGTAGACTCTAAAATACACCTTAAGTATTTTAATACTAATATTCACATGCAGCAGAGAAATAGTAACAGGAGAATACAGTGTAGTTTGTATGATAAACTGTATCCCATTCTACCTAGCATTTCTTCAGCTGCAGCAATTTATTAAGTGTTCTTCACCAGCACATAAATATTTCTTTACAAACAGCTTATAAAATTCCTGTTGTTAACAGATCTCTCTAAGTGTTAAATGCCACCATACCTCAGAGGTGCCACTCCCTCTATCATTATAATAAAATAATTTTCTTTTGCCTGTGGATGTTTTGAATTGTCTTTGCTGTGGCCAAGTGTCTGAGACTGTTTAGACAAGTAATGGCTCTTTCAGCTTCAGCAGCAAGTGACTGCACTATTAAATAAAGCCCTTCTGTTAAGAAGAGGTCAGATGAGACCACGGGTCCCTTGGTGTTACCATCACAGAAAGGAAAAGGAGCCTGAGTACCTACAACATAAATTCAAGGTATGAAAAGCGAGGAGGTACAAAAGCAAAGGACTCCACTCTTAAAGTGCATGTTGCACTGCTGCAATACAGGCAAATTTCCTTGACACTTTATGGAAATGTGCCCATTCCCACTCTCATTCATACCTTCTTGGAGGCAAGAGGCAAAGCCTTCAAAACACTAAAACTTCTGGACTTTGAAAATGACCACCTAAAGCCGCTTTAGACCCTAAACAGATCAGAGCCAGCATCAAGGAGGCATAAAAGTGGGTTAAAGAAAGCCAGTTGTTCACTTAACATAAAGGATTACAATGTTAGCATTGTTTTCTAAAACTAATATTTGCATAAAGAATTCTTCATCCCATGTCAAATGTGACGAATTTTAAATTCAGCCCTTCACAACTCATGTTCAAGCCTGGACTGTTGCCACTTTTCCTGCTACAGAAGTAATGCTTTTAACTTTCATATACACAGATAAGCACCAATACAACAGAGAATGCTGAGAACAGGTTCTCCTTTCCGTTGCAAACAAACACACCAAGAATATTTCTTTGCTATTCTACCATATTAGACATGACCAAAAATTTATACAACAGCCTCAGGGAACATCTCCTCCTTTCCTATTTGTGGGAATGGATCTCCTTCTCTGCTTGCAAATTTTAGAAGCATTTAATTTGTGAATATTTAAATTTTTCATGAGTACACCTTTCAAAGTGAGATTCTGATAAGTTTTGCAAGAAATAAGTATGCCTATGAGATTTATGATTAAGGCAAGGCCCAGAGAAATTAAATGAGATAACCAGCATAATGCTAGTTCATGGCTGAGCTAGTACTGGAACTTGAGAGTCCTGCTTCTGAGTTCTCTGATGTTAGGTTGTGTGGATTTGAAAAGATAGACATCTTGGACTCCCAGAGGAAAGTGCTCCAGACGAAATCAATCACTGTCAGAGGTGGGTGAGATTCCACTGAAGTCATGCCAAGGGTGAGTTGAGTAATTCATCTTCAAAGAAGTTCATTGCATCTTATCTCCAGGAAGATATTAATGATATTAATGGCACATTTATGCAATGTAAGTTTCAACATGCAAATTATTAAGAGATTTCTTCTAGTTGTTTGCACTTGCTTTCAGACTGAACTATAAAGGGTTTGTCACTAGCCCTACAACCTACCCCACTTCTGTTGAAATCACAGGCAAAACTCCCACTGACTGCAGTAGAAAACTTCTGCACTGTATAAACCTGGACAAAACCTGGAACAGCCTGGTACTTAGTGATAGAGGTTTTCTGGGAAAAACAAAACAAGTAAGGATAAATATTGTCATCACCAAAGAATCATGGAATCACAGAGTGGGTAAGATTGTAAGGGAGCACAGTGGGTTGTCTATGCTGGCAAAATGTAGGCTTGATTGCCATCCTTTATTTAAGGACTGCCATGTATCTCTTTGTCCCTGGGATAAGAGCTGAACTGATGCCCTGGGAAGGCTGACCTGGAACGGAGACAAGACAGAGCTAAGAGAATAAAGTAAGTATTTATTAAAAGGCCTTCAAGGATACACCTTGGGCCGTAGAAGTGCTTATCACACTAGGAACCATTCCCAGTGCTCATATCTAGAGCATTTTGCCGGTGAATAAGGAATACACAGCTCTTCAGAGCAAGGTCCTATACTGTTAAGATGTCCAAAACCAAGCATAAGCACTTCAAATAAGGCTTGGAAAGTTCATAAATAGCTACAGACTCACATCACACAGTAAGAAAATGAGTAATGGCCAACCATGAAAGAAAGCACATAAGCAATCAAATTCACTTCTTTTGAGTTCTTTGTTTCCTAATCCTAATGTTCAAGTAAGAGAGAGCCTGAGAGTGGTGGAGCACATTGTAGAGGGCCCTTTACATCCAGCCATCTGTACTCCTCTTCCCCTCCTCCTATATCGCTTGGAGTTTTTAGCCCGTAGGAACATGGACCCTGTGGCATTGCCAGAAATCAGTAGTCTTGTTACTGTCTATATTCATAATATACAATTATAAAAACAGGCAGTAGCTAGAGCGAGACATTTTGTTTCACACTTTTTAAGTGAAATGTCAGCTCCCATTCACTGCTTGTATCTCTGTGCCCATATGGAAGAATGAAAATGCACAAGATGTATACGAACTTCACCCCTTCTTCCTCCTTCCAAGTAATTCCATTCACCACAAGCAGCTTGCTCTCATTTCACACACAATAATGCTCAGAAGAAAATTCTACTCCCAAGGCATGCATCAATGCAGACTCACCGACCGGCTGCTCACTTTGACCACATCAGCTTCCTCCAGATCTGGGAGAGACCAAAGTGAAAGCAGCAGCAGCTGTCTGCCCCTTGATTCACAATGGAAGCAACCTCTGTAAAAGTCTCCTTAAAAATATCTTAGGGAGTTTACCACACCTGCATGATGAGCAGAGAACTCTGTGTGTAGACGCCTTCATGTCAGACAATTACTACCAAATGTACTTTTTCATCCTGTAATGTGATGGGAAACAGTTCAGTAATTAAAGAGCAGGCTGAAGAGGATATTTTTAGTAACTTGATAGCTTTACAATCACTGAATTATCTGCCAGGAGTAAGTTGCACACACGTGTGGTTATAATTGGAGTAGCTGCAATTATTCCAATGGGAAAAACAGTTCCACAGGTCACTGCACATGGGGTGTTTATTTGTGCACACATGTGTCTGGCAGAGAAACAGCAATGCAAGGGTCATCACACCTTGGCTACCTACTCCACAGTCCACACCTTTGCTCTCTGTTTCCCTCCTGGAGCATCCCACACACGCAACACCATACCACACGAGGCAATGCAGGTGTGAGTATGTCCCTTTTGCCAGGTGTGTTTTATAACTCTCCACAGGTCCGTAATTCCTGCTGCTGCAAGGCCAGGAAGCAGTGCAAAGGGAAGAGGCTGAAAGGAGGGCTGGGAAAGGGGTGCTGGAGCTCCCAGGACCTCAAACAGTGGATGGGATAAAGGGCTTCTGTCCTGCTGTTATTCCTCCCATTGTAGGAAGAAAAGTACCTCCACAGGATAATTCCAACTGTGTCCAAACACAAAAGCCAGGAGAGGAAGGAGGAGGTATGACAGGGCAGTGACTGTCCCCCTGCACTCGGCACTGGTGAGGCCACCCTTCAAGTCCTGTCTCTGGTGCCAGGCCCCTCAATACAAGAAAGACACTGAGGTGCTGATGCACACCCAGAGATGATGGTGAAGGATCTGGAGAGCAAGTCCCACAAGAAGCAGGGGAGAGAGCTTGGTAACCTGGCTGTTATCTACCTACCAAGAACAGATACATGAGAGGAAAGAAATCAGACAGAATTCATCTGGTTGGTGCCTTTCCTTTCCTTCTTCTCTTCCCTTTTAATTACCTAAAACTGTAATTTAGCCGCTGCTCTGAGAAATTTGGAGCTTCTCTCCAGAAAGATGCAGGTAACATTTTTTTAGCAGATAAATAGTTTTTCTACAGAACCTGGCAGCTTTTAGGTAACCTATAGAACACCTTACAGCTGCAGACAGAATTGTCTGGGAAGGCTGCAGTTTAATTCACAGTCAGCAAGCTGGCTGGCTGCATATGGACTTGAAGCACATATGCCTGGATAATGCACTATCCAGATGTTTCAAAGACTTTATGCATATAGAAAATAGACATGCTTTATACATATATACATACTGTATATGTACATACATCAAATACATGTATATGAGACACATTTTACATTGGTAAATAGATGGAAATGATGGAAGGAATTAAAAACTTACTGCAGTTGGTTGGGAATACCCGGAGACAATGTATATACAGGCTGTCCTCTATAGGTTATGGAGTCTCCCATATTCAAAAGCCATCTGGACACAGTCTTGGGCAACTGGCCCCGGGTGTCCCTGTTTGAGCAGAGAAGCTGGACCAGATGAACAGTAGAAGTCCTTTCCAACCTCAACCATTCTGAGATATTTCTTATTGAAAGCCATATTTATACCATTCTGTCTGTGTGTGAGCTCTCAACCTAAGTAATAGTTCTTACTATACAAACAATCCTTTTAGTACATGACATTATTCACAGATTAGTTACTTCTCCCCATTGTTAGGGAAACTGAGGCCCTGAGAAACCAAGTGGCTTGCACTGGCTTTGCACATCAAACCAGAGTGGAGGCTTGCCCCAGGCCTCTGTTCCACCTCAGCTACTAAGAGTAGAAAAGATAACTCTCCAAGACTTCTTGTTGCTTACTTCTTTTCCTCCTCCTAAGTTCCAAACTACTTGGGAAAACAAATGCTTCTACATTTCTTTGGAGTCAACTGTGCCCTTGGTGGCCACACTGACACCTCCAGTATGTCATTGCTGAGAGTGTTGGTTAGCTTCCTTTGAGAAGTAGCTTTGATAAAACACACTAGTGCTTGAATATATGAGTGGTTTTGAGAGCCTAAAATTCACTGAATGCTTTGAACAAAAGTCAGCTTTGTAAAGAACACAGAAAAATTGCCTGCAGTGTGGGTATGTTTGAGATATCTCCAGAACACCAGGACTGTCAGACCTGTGATGCAAGATTAAGGTTGCGAGTGGCTGCTGTAACATCACACTGAGAAATAATCAACTTTAGCACAAGAATGAGACTGGATACAAACCAATCAAAGGGCAGCTACAAAAACCCAGTGGCAGTGTAAAACAGGTCATACTTTCAATTTCTGTTTGGCCATTTGTGTATCTAAGGCACATTGCAAGAGACCCATCACCAAATACAAACACTGAACAAAACCATGAAAAAAAATTTCCCACCTTCTCCCTCAAGGCAACACTCAAGTTCCACCCAGTCCAGCTGGCCACTTGGCTCAGATGTGGTCAGAAGGGCAGGAGGGCTTCCTCCTCCCCTTGCTAGGGAACAGCTCTATTTTTAACAGGGCTGCCTGGAACAGGTTCTGTTTCCTACCATTTGTCCATCCCCTGCTGCAAAAGTTTGCCAAGTGAAATGAAGACCACAGGCTCTGTAAGGGATGAAAATCCTTTCTCCCAAAGGATGTTATTAACCTGGAGAAGCATTGGTCCCAAAAGGGCTACAAGAAAAATAAAAACTAAGAAAGTAGCTCCCAGGTGCATTAGATGCTACTTGAGACTTTAAAACACAAGTCTGTCGGATCACATTACTCCATTTTTCAGTTTGGGAATGAAATCTGCTTCTCTAGATAGTTTATAAATAATTGCCAGAACCTCCATTTTCTCTAAGAAATGAATGAAAATCAAACTTTAATTTCAGTCTGACAAAATATAACCAGTAATGAACAACACTCTGCATGCATTTAAAATTTTCCAGAAGTTTTTCTTTGTCTTCAGGAATCAAAATCATTATTTCTTTGACCCTTTGCATGGCTCTTCAGAGAAAGAAGATATAAGAAGGACATTTTTTATCCAGATTGCAACAGATTTTCAATCTGCTGGTTTAGTTGTCTGAGGTAGTTTTCCTTTTCTTAAGTCACAATATCACTAAGCCACTGCGCAAACAACAGGAGGGTGAAACAACATTTATGAAGACATTTTTACCACACCCATTTTCATGGTATTTGAGTGCCATGAATGGATGGCAGTGCTGCAGAGGGTTAGGATGGCTGCCCCTATGCTGGGTGAAGAAATACCTTTGGCCCCTGTTTGCTGTGCTTCCAGATGAATGTCACCAACATACGAGCACCGGCTGTCCCAGCTGGTGTTTCCAACAGCCTCACTCAAGGCCTGAGCCATCCCTTGCTCTGGTCAATGGCAAGACCCCAGCCAAGCTCACTGGGAGCTGGACCTGGCCCTCAAACTCTGGTTGCAGCAACAGCACCATGAAATTCGTGGTTGTATTAAAGTAATTCTACTCAGAGAAGTTCCTCTTTTCCTCTGAATAATCAAATCAAAACCACATTTTAAATGCCAGAACCAAGTGAGGAAACAAGAAGGAGAGAGCTTATTTTATGAAAAGCCATTGGCTATGTTTGAGCTCTTTAAATCTTTGTTAGTTTTTTTGCTTTTTTTTTGTCTGGGATGGCCCAAGCTCTGCAGGCTCTTATATCATTTTATACCTTCATTTCCACTTACTTCTTAAACCATTCCAGAAAAACTAAACAAACCTTATTCAGATAACCCACCTCATTTTTTTGAAACCATCAAGTCTATTCTAGCAGATGGGCTCTGTGTTTTCATATGCATGCACATCTCTTTGTGTATCTGAAAAGAAAAAGAAAGAAAAGAGCCTATCAACAATGGCCACAATAACTTCATTTTACTACGCTTGGTCTATGCTTTCTACGTTTGTTTCCAAGTAACAGGACTTCAACATGTGCATTGTGTCTTAGATGTCTAGAATAAATTTATTTCCAAAACACACTTATCAAACTAGTTATCTACCTAAAAAAGGAAGAGAAATAAAGGATAGACCTCTGTAGTAATCTGCTCCACCTCAGAGTCTTAGTTTCCAGGACAGCCTACCACAGATAGCATGTTTGACAAAACTTAATTCAGATTCAGCATCCCTTAAAACAATCATAAAACTCCACTGGCTTCAGTAGCCACACTGAAGATCAAATCTCTGGTAAGGGAAGGTCAATTAGTCTGCACAATTTGGAAGTCAAACATTCAGGAAATATTGCCAGAGGTTCTTTCAATTACTTTTTTAACAAAGAATAAGAAAAAAATCATCAGCTTAAATACCTTATTCTAAATATTTAAAACCGATAGAGGAAGCAAGGGATAAACCCCCTTTCTGCTATACCCCATAAATTATGGCATTTTCAGTTCCTATTGAAAGAAGAAACAAACCAATTACCACTTCTTTTACATCGTTAAATAGATTAACTTCTTCCTCAAGCAGCTGAAGCCAAAATAAGAAGCCACAGAGTGAATATTTCTCTGTATCAATCAGGCTCCAGGTTCATCTTATAGATTCTAACTCAAGCTGGATGTGTAGAAAGACTTCTCTCTACTTATTTTGATTATTTGCCATGGGCAATTCACAGAAATCCGACAGACGCTTGATTCTTTGCGAATTAGTCACTCCATTCCTTTCCAACAAATCTTTACGTCCCTTCTTTTTAAAAACATAATATAGCCATTAGCAAATCCGAGCTGTGCTGCCCCATCCCATTGTTCTCCATAGCATAAAGTGTCCCACACACTCACTGCCTCCATTCTTTCCCATCCTCTCCCTCTTTTAAGTATCTTTCACCACCAGATTGGCATTGGCAGCCAGCCAACCAGTCGGCACTTTACCTAGACAAGTGCTATGCTGATATGCCTAGATCTTTGAAGTGTCACACAACAAGTCCAACAAGTTCGTTTTCCTCCTATTTTAATACTTTTTCCAGAGGACCTCAGCCACAAAGTACATTTCCCATCAGGTTTGGGGTTTGGTTTTTTTGTTTCAAAACAGCTCTTTTCTGTGCAAACTTCTGCTGATGACTTCCTTTCTGAAATGCTTTGACCTCTATAGTATTTTTGAGAATATGCATGATGGATGCCTTTGTGAATGATATTACACTATACCTAAATTAGGTATACACCCCAGGAACTCCAGTTCAGAAAGTCATGGTTGGATTGGTTAATGCCATTTTTAATGAGTACTGAATGTGACATGCTGCCTAGATCAAAGTGCAGAGAGCTGTTATTTGTCGCTGCTTCCCATTACAGCACATTTTGAAGAGGGACACGGCAATGAAGCAAGTAGGACTGGGTATATTTAAAGAAAAATAACATGCATCAGGTTGACAAAACAAAACACACAGCCTTAAAATGACCAAAAAATTAAGGAAAATAAAGATAAGGAAAAAAAAAGTATAGTTTGCGTTGTTTTTGTAAGTTCTCCCATATCTGACCCCACTAGGTACTGATTTAATTTTATTTCATTACCACATCTGAAGCTGCACTGATAGTAAATCACAAGCAGAGCCTAATTTTCAAAGTTGTCCAGTGAAGCAGTAAAGGCTTTCCTCTTATGAAAAGCTGTTTGTGATGCTGCCATAGGGGGCTGTCACTTCCCAGGGGAGAAACCATGACCTTCTGGGATAACTGCCTTTTGTAAGATATAATTTTTTTGCAGGCGATTCTCAGCCTCATCTTTTTGCAAATTATTATGTTGCTCGATCTGAGGATGGTAAAACAGGTTGTGCCTATAAGAAGCCTCTCCTTTTGGATGTTGCTGCTTTTACACAATTACATTCAAAACTCCTAATCCTTCATTACTGCTCACAGTGACACTCTCCTGCCCTTTATATTCAGGTAAATAACAGAAGCTCCATTAGGAGACTTCCTACATGCCATGCCTACATGCGTGCCAAATACGTGACACAACTCTTCAGGTTGGCTTCTTCCAGAGGCAGGACCCCTTAGAAATACCCTGGTCAACCAACAACAATTGTCAACCAACAATCCACTTTCCCTTCTCCTTCTACCACCCATTTGCACACCCAGCGTATGATACTGATAAGCCCACAGAGACTTCTCTTAGAAGAGACAATCGGCACACACAGACCTGAAGCACCTCACAGCTCCTCAAGATTCAGAAATGCAGAAGCTTGTACTGCATTTTGAGTGGATATTGTTGTTTTCCTTGCTCACTCACTGAACCTGCAGACAAACATCATGATTTCAACCTGGATACACAATACTTCTTCCAAATGCTCTGCATCTACAGTGTGAATCACCTCCCCTCACACACTCACTTGATAAACACCTCTGTGGCAACTACAGGAGAAGAAGATAAGCAATGAACATGGGGTAAAGCCATTTTTACAGCCTTACCCAGTGTTACTTGATCATGTTTGCAGACACCTGTTTCTTGGAGGATGTTGCTTTTCTCTGTCCATGTCTATCCAGGTCATTGAGAGGATAGCTGATCACTACAGGCTTGTACAGACCAAGTGCTCTGGAAAGCATCCTTTCTGGCTGGACATTTGTATGAAGGTGCAAGCGTAACCCTGGGAATCCAAGGCACCGGAGCACTGACTCTGACTCACCACTTACGTGCTTCTGTCTCAGTTTCCTCCCTATATAAGTGAGGAAGACTAAGTTTATTCTTCCCTCTCAAGGGACTTGGAAGGAATCAACATTGTTCGTATTTCTTTTTAAGTATGCAGGTGCAAACACTTCAGCTCAGTTAAGCTGTTCAAAACATAGTTTTGTTGATCTTCTCAATATTTCCTCAAATTTGCTACACACTCTTTGTTATGAGGCCCTGCAGCTGAGCCCACAAGACCAAACACAAACTGGAAAATGTGATGTCCCTATCCAGAGGACATCACAAATGAAAAGTCCTGTGATCAAATTCAGGGAGGAGCTACTCACAGCTATATTAAGTCCATGCGTGTTTGCATGACCAGGGCCGAAGACCAGAGAAAAAAGCAAAACTAATCAAGAACAGACATGGGGAAGTGCATGAAGGAGAGCGCAGCACCAAAGGCATCCTTGACACGCATTTTTTTGCTTATAAAACGCCAGATTTACAAGGCAAGCAGTAACCACACAGAGGTTTCTCTTCGAAGGACGCACACTAACTTTCTTTCTCTTCAGCTTAGGGCCGCGACGGCGAAGTCCCGCTTCGCACTCCCGGGAAGAGAGACTGCGGCCCCGGGAGCGGCAGCCCCGCCGGCATCTCCCTGCCCGGCCGCGGGAGGACGGCCGGGCCGCGCACTCTCTCCCCCGCGATCCCAGCCGCCGCAAAGCCCCGAGGTGCCCGGTGCCCACCCGGCCGGTGTCCGCTCTGTCCCGCTCCCGCCCCC